>JAJJWW010004529.1:0-90625 GCA_023531295.1 Papaver armeniacum
ACTTTGTTTTGCTTTTAACCTTGCCAAAACTTCTTTGCCTAGTGCTTTATGCCGCCACTTGGATTTATTTGCTTGCCATTAGGCCTATGAACTCCAGCATCATTGTCATAAATGCATTATGCTTTCCTACTTCATTCACATCTCAACACCCAAATGCTTTACTTGAAATCTGTTGCTTTACCTCTTGCATCGGCACAAAATTTTCCTTTTAACCATTACAGACCCTAAGTGTACACTTCAACGGCTAACATATCACCACGATATGCATGACTTAGCTACCTTCAATTCCGATTGACATTGCACCTTTGCAATTCCGGGTCTTGTATGTAAACTAAGTGTTCTTGATCTTTATGGCTCATCTGTGCAAACTCGACAAATGCATGACATTAGCCATGACTTAAGGAACCCGTGACATCTGCGTCTCTCTAGAGACCCGATTCCTCTTGGCGCCTTTGAAACTAACAAGGCCTCACTTGTTCTTTAAAGCTGCCCTACGCTTTAATGTAGTGGAAAAACGTCATCTCATGTTCTTCCTACAGCTATGAGTTACTCTTAACTCATATGCTTGATGGACTTACATCTTCCTCTTGCTGCGTTACTCCATGCTTTCGTTTGCCAAATCTTGTCGCACTTCTACGTAACTCTCCCAACAACAAACTTGCCTATGCCACCAACTTTGCTTCTTTGCTTGGTTTTTTGCTTTGAGCGTTTCTTATTGTATACTTTGGCTAAGTATGCTTGTGGTGCTTCCCCAATGAACTTGGTTTTACATTAAGAAAAAAGAGACAAGGTTTTTTTCTTAAACACCTCCTTCATTCATTACATTAGCCTTACATAAGAAACATAGGGACCATTCCCACATTACACCAGCCAACCCGGCCTTCTAAAGAAAACAAATACATTACCAAAGCAAATATACCAACTAAAGTGTGCTATCTTCAAAGACCGTAAGATTAACAACACCAACAGCAGAAAATAAAGCAATTTAGCTAGATAATATGCCAAAGTCTCCATACTTCAACAACCTTGCAGGTTGGGCACTTCAAGCAAAACTGACCTTTGCTGCCATCAGTAAATCTTCAATCACAATGAATAAAGAACACTAAGATCCATAGGAAATCCAAATTCCATGTGAATCTCGGTTAAGCTTTCTTGAGCGAGTGGGCCAGGTGAAAACTCACTTGCCTTTCCATGTCACACTTCATATCAATTGGGTAACTTTCCTTACACCTTTCACGAAACAAGGTGCGCTTGGACTTTGTATGAAGAAATCCCTTGGGTGAGGGGCATCACTTGTTGCCTCTGCTTCTTTGAAAAAATTTGTTACCAAGGATCATCTCAAAGTCATTGAGATGCATCACCGTCAACGATCGACCATGCATGTGCTCCCAACTTCAACATTTGCCCTTTGTAGTCCCTTGATTGGCTTAGCTATATCATTCCACTTGTCTTCATGCGGTGACCCGGCCCTACTCTTCCAAGCCAAGTACTACTGCTAATGACAAGCTCATAACAGTATGTCAAACCTTTTGCTATCGCCATGCCCCAGAGACGATGATTGTGTATACCAACTTTCACACCAAACTCAGGCCGGGCGCCACTCGGCCCATGTTGTCGAGCTTTGGTTGTGCTACTATCGCATAGTTGAATAGGATTCACCTGCTCTACTTGATCAGCTTCTTCTTTGTCACCACTACACTTTCGGTGGCGATTGCAGACAATTTTTCTTTATTTGGACAATCACGTGCAAGGTGAGGACCCTTGCATAAGAACCGACCATCCTTGTTCTTACGTTTCTGCCAAACTATCATCCCTTTGATAGATTTTCTCCTTAGCATCGAACTTTTCTTATCTTTGTCCTTACACTTCTGGTTTTCTTGTCCTTGCCCTTCTTATTAGCATCGGTTGAGGTATTGAGCCTAAAATCAGCAAGGTTGTCCACGATTACAATGGGCGAAGGTAGGTCTTTGGCACCTTGCCTTCGCATGACAGAGACCATGCTTTCAAACCAAATGTAAAAATTGAACAACTTGTCTTCCTCGGACATGTTGCGAATATCTAGCATCGAGAGCGAAAACTCTTTCACGTATTCCGTGGTGTCTTGGGTATGTCTTGGCTTACGCAAGTTCTCTGCATTCTAACCAAGCCGCATTTGCTGTGACAAGAATTGACTCTTCCAATTCATCTTTCATAACATCCCATGTCACGATACTTGGACGACCAGCGATGAGTCATCATCGGTTCTAGTTCTCACCATAACCCGCATCACCTTCCCGGTACATGCTAAGAGTAACCTTTTGTTCTTAGAGTTACATGGCAGCCTTGAATGGTCCATGTCCCATCATGAAATTCTACAATTCCCAGCATCTGTTGTGCCGAGAGAAAACAACTTTGGTTACGGGACTTTAATCTTCGTAAATGAGAATCCCAGCCCCTTTTCCCCCTGCCGGTAGCTTGATGCACTTAATTACACCTACCATCGCCTCAAGACACTAATCTCATCAGTTAGTTCTTTCAAGGCACGTGAGCATGGTCTTTAGCATCGATTTGGCCTTCCAAATCACCATGCTTATCGAGTTGTCTCTTGGTTTGACTCCAACATTCCGACCCAACATACTCATCAAGAGTACGAATGAGAGCCACCAACGTTGCTTTATAATTGGCACATCATTAGGATGGCGCACCTCTCCCACCAATCCTATTTTCAAGTTAGCAATCCTATCGAGTCGAGTATCTGCGAACTCTTCTTACCAGCCATTATCTAGTGATTGACACTAAACTTGGGCAAAGCAGAGAAGAAAATCTTTCAACAAGCTAAAACGAGCAACCTTTGCTCTCGCGCACGTATTATCACGCCTTCAAATGCTCCAAGCATTTTTCGTGAAGGTATTTCTTGACAATACTGATGGTTGAGTGATCTCTTGTCACCCACTTGTATTTCGGCCTTATAAGATTGCCAATACGTGTTGAACTCTACCCGAGTAGTACAGCAGTCTTACTCTGATTTTCTCTACCAAACAATGTAGCCCATACTACAAAGAGGTTCTTGCCATGTTTATGCTTCACGGGGTGGGGGAGTATAATCAAATCTTGGAAAAACCAAAGCCAAACGCATAAGCCAACAACTCACTTTTATTAGCTTAAGGGAAGATACAAAAACGTCCAACCAATGGACTTTACAAGCTTATTCTCAAGACTAACGCAGCAATCACTCTCACAAATGTGGTTCCTCGACACTCGAACTGTTGAACAACTCGTTTACACCCAGGGTTCTCTGCTATTTATAATGCCAAGAACCGGGGCCAATCCGTATGCAACTGTTTGCACGCCCCATGAACAACCATCTTGTCCATAGGCGGTTCCTAACAGCAGTTCCACTGCTTTGGCTTACTGCTAGCTTTGTGTTGGCTTGCACTGTGGCGCCTCACTTTGTCTTCAATGGTTAGGATATGCCAAGCCTAGGTTATAAAGCACCTTGTAACCGTCTCTAACTTGTTATTCTACTATAGCATGCATGTGATACTGCTACACTCTTAAGCATCAGCACTTGCACTCAAGTTACGCAATATGCACCTCGCTTGCACTTCTAAAATGCGCTGCTATTATAGCTCGCGTTGTGCTATTATAGCTTGCGTTTGCACTATTATTGCTTGCATAGTGCACTTAGCTCATTTGGATGCCAACATCCAAATATTATGCCTAGCGAGTCTTGACACCCTTGAATTCCGATCTTCATGCTTAATATGCATCACTTGCATCTCCTTTGGCGAGCAACTATCACTGATGGCGTGTTTGGCATCACCATTGATGCACATGCCACCAGTCAAGCCTTGGCCAAAGCTTAGGACCATGCCAAAGTCATTCCATAACTTTGCATCTCATCCTTTATTCCTTCCTTCCTTGAGCTAGGCTAACTACGGAGAATAAGGATACATAACACTATCGTATAATATTGCATGTGCCAAGTAACCTTTCTTGTCTAAGCCATGTTGGCGCTACATCGTCGGATTGTGCGACTCCATCACCCAGTTACATGCTAAAGTAACACAACATCATTGTTGCGCTACTATGCGGACAGTCGTAGTATGCATGCCACGCACGTACTAGTTGGTTAATGAAAGTCCGGGAACTAGTATGCGCACCCGTTCGCGTACTGGCATAAGTCCAAGTTCCGGAGTTCAGTGGTTTGGTGGTATGCGTATGTTCGCGTCTCTTGCCGGAACCCACATAGTCCGGCCATTTAGGTATGCGTACCGTTTTCGTAGTGAGTAGGTTATGTTTTAAAAATCGGTTTGTTCATGAACTAATACATTTATATAATAAGGAATGCAATCTTTTTGAAAACACATTGGATATAATATTCATGAATTGATTTGAGTGAATCAAAATCGATTTTGCTTCAATTGTGTCTTGTATATTTCTATGAGAATATAAACAATTGAATAACTCTAGAACTAGTTTCATTTGAGTCATTTGAAATATTTATGGTTAAGATGAATAAGTTGATATGAAAGTGTTCATATGGCTAACTTCGTTTAACTATTGTTGAGCCAACAAGGTGTACACATTTAGGTATGGTTACCCATATCTAAATGAAGTCAGTTTTCATTTGTGTGTAACAAGCTAAGTTCGATCTAACGGTTGAAAGATATTAGCTTGAGTCAATCGGCTTTTTCATATAACGGTGAATATTGAATGCTTTGTTACCAAGGTAACATTGATTGCAAACCCTAATTTGAAGACTATATAAAGGAGAACTCTGGCAATGGTAAACTAATCCCCACACCTCATGTGTGATACTAGTTGCGACTAAGTCGATTCTCGTTTAACATTAGCTTTTTTTCCAAAACCACATGGAGTTAAAAACTTAAAGACTTCATAAGGATTGTGTGAGGCAGAACTACTTTTTGTAGTTGCGTGATCTAATCTTCTTTTTCTATAGGTATTGGTATTATCTTCTTTAAGATTAACGAGATTTAATCTCCGATAGGTAAGATAAAAAGTAGTTAGAAACATCTTTGTCTCATAGATTTGTGATTCCAAAATATCTTGTTTCGATACAAATACGATTAAGATTATTGTGAAATGATTGATATTACTAGGATGTTCTTTACAGGAATATAAGTCAGTGTATCAATTGGTTCTGTTCACCTTGATTTATCAAAAGACGGAACAAAACCCTTAGGTTTTTATTGGGAGACAAATTTATCTATTCAATAGACATTTTACGCAGCGGGACAGATTGGTTTATCAAGTCTTCGACTTTTGGTCGTAGCAACTCTTAGTTTTGGGTGAGATCAGCTAAGGGAATCAAGTGCGTAGAGTCTGCTGGGATTCGAGAGGCGTAAGGAATGCGATTGTGCTTTGATCGGTGTGAGATTAGTTAGGGGCTCTACTCATTCCACTCCGAAGTTAACTTGGATTATGCTAGTGTCTGTAGGGCTTAATACAAGTGTGGTGTTCAAATATGGACTAGGTTCCGAGGTTTTATGCATTTGCGGTTTCCTCATTTAACAAAATTTTCCGGTGTATGCAATATTATTTCTTTTCCGCATTATATTTGTTTATATAATTGAAATATCACAGGTTGTGTGTAAGTTCAATCAATTATGAATCCAACCTTTGGTTTTTGATTAAATTGATTGACACTTGAACATTGGTCTTTAATTACTGTTCAAGTTGTTTCACATAAAAATTAGGCTCAGCGGATTTCTATCTGTTTGATTTTGTTAATTACATTGTGAAATAGAGATATAACTCTTAGATATATTTTTTAATTGAGTATGACTATCTAGTTGATTCTCTTGTAATTATATTGGAGTTTGTCCATACAGATTTCTAAACGAAATATTGGGTGAGGTTGTTAGACCCCCGCTTTTTCAATTGTTATCAGAGCAGGCAAACACGTTTAAGACCTTATAAGTCTGTGTTTGTAGCGATGGCTATGGATAGTTGTGTTATCTCGACAAGCGAATCACCGAGACAAAAGTTTTGTTTTCGATGAAATCTATTAAAAGAAATACTTGTCGATCTCATCTAGATGACACTTTGTTCCTACCAAACAAACATGTATTGTATATATTTATCTGATCTTTAACTGGCAGCTGAATCTACAGTGCGAAGTAGAAAGGAGGCTTGGCAGAGAAAGTACGGCGATTCTAAAACTTGTTAGAATGCAGGCAATTGAAATCAATAGGTGAAACACAAGGTCATTACAACAATTAAAATGGTAAAATATCGTGATTCCGACTAAGGGTTATTAAGGAAAAAGTACTGTGAGCTAAACTCAAAAGAATATGCATGTGAAATTGAACGACTATTGAGTAATCTCTCTATTCAAGATAAACGTCGTTCTGAGGAGTCCGTCATACCAAATACTTCTCAATCTGCCGTGATATTTGAAAACGTGACAAATTTTAATCATGTTTCTCAAATGAAAATAGCTTCAGAAGCTAAACTGCAAACCCTTCCTATTGATAAAGAAGTGCTTGGTTCTTCCACTAATCATGGATTTACCAAGTCTCATGGGATGAAGAAATCTTCTAACGATGTTGCTAAAGCTACACACTCTAATCACTTCGGTGATCAGAAAGTATGTCTTTTTTGTGATTCAAAAGGACATGTTCAACGGAAGAGCAAACTGAAGCTGAATGACAATTACTTTGGTTGACTTCAGCGTACCTTAGATTTAATACTCAAAGGTGTAACTGACCTTCAGATATCTAAGCCTATTGGTTTTAGTACTCACACCGTGAATTCTTCCAGGAAAGTCAGTTCAATATACTCTTCGAACTTTCAAACCAATTGTAGCTTTAATACAAATCGTTCAAGGAGATTTCAGAAAGGTTCTTTTCAACCTCATGTGAAGAATGATTTTCAAGATGTGAAAAGGTACCGTAGATGAAAGCGGTGGAGATATGAACAATATGTCGATAATTGAAGGATACAAGGATCTTATCAACCGGCTGTCTAATTCCTCTTGTCAAAATCCTTCAGGGAAGAATTCATATTATGCATCGTATTTTGATTATAGTAATTTTTAGGACAACTTTTCATATCAAAATATTTTTCCTCCAAAGATTAGGAAAAGAGGTTTAACAAAGAACAACATTCAGTTGATGTTGTAAGCTCATACTTGTGCTAATTAATCACAAGGTTGATGTCTCGCTCACAAAAATCCTGGTTGGTGAGATATGGTCATGTATACTTGTTGGCAAAATGTTTTACGATTGTCAAGATCGTCCATTGGATTATCATTGCAGGACATTTTTGCACGGTATTTGTTCTAGCTTTGTTCTTGTTGTTGTCTAATTTTCTTATGACTCTTAAATTTGAGGTTACTCTTATGCTCTAAATTTTCGGGTGAGAATATAAAATTTATTTAGCTAAAGTTGTGAAAATCGTCATAGCGAGAATCTTGCATTGCAAAAATAGTCTTCTTGTTTTTGCATTTTTCTATTGTTTTTGTTTCCACTTATGGGTAATGGTTTGTGTTAAATGCAGGAATTTTATTACATGTCACCGAACCAACTATCGGCTACTAAAGATTACCGTCCCTAAGAAACCATTTAAATACCAAACTTTATTGAGTCTAGTTCGCATACTCTAAGATATTATCTTTTACATCAGAATATCTTCACCTTCTCCTTTGTGATTTTGCAAGAGGTTTTTTGATAAAGGTATTGGTTTCGAGTCAAGGGAAGAAGAAAGACACCTTCGTAGATGTTGATGAGTCTAAATCTTGAGGCCTCATGCTACTATGCCTATTCTCATCAAGATCATTGAGGAATGAGAAGATGGTTTTGGCCGAAGTGGTTCATCTTTTATTAAATACTTTTAGGAAGCAAAGCGCGGCTCGTTGATACTGGGTAAGGATCTCGATGTGTTAGGATTGAGTTAAGAAAAGGTTAACTCGACCTTGTTCTCATGAAAACACATGTTAAAGATCTTACCGATGAGGATATCTTTACGGAAAAGTAGTGGATGCTGTCAATCACAAGCTCAAAGGACTCAAGACTCGTGAGGTTCGAGAGCTCTTTGATTTCAGTTCATGATTGGTTAAATCTCAGGACTCCTTTAACCTACATGGCTTCGTGAAAAACCTAAGGTTAAAGGAGAATCGACTCTAGATTATACAACTAGTATCACACAAGAGATGTGGGTATTAGGTTTCCCAGTTTGTAGAGTTCTCCTTTATATTGATTTCAAATCAGGGTTTGCAATCTAAGTTACCTTGGTAACAAAGCATTCAATATTCACTGCTAGATGAAAACATGATTAGATTCAAGCTAATATCTTTCAACCGTTGGATCGAACTTAGCTTGTTATACACAAATGAAATGCACCTTCATTTAGGTTTGAGTAACCGTACCTAAACGTGTACACTAGTCGGTTCAATAATAGTCTACCAATGGTTAGCCATATGAGCATTTTCATATCAATCTTATTCACCTTTACCATAACTAGTTCAAATGACTCAAATGAACTAGTTGGAGAAGTTGTTCAAGTGTAGATCTCGCTAGAAGTATAAAAGACACAATCGAAGCAAAATCGATTTTTGATTCACTCAAATCAATTCATGAACATTATAGCCACGGTTTTGCAAAGGTGCACTCCTTATTATATAAATATTTTAGTTCATGAACAAACCGATTTTGAAAACTGACCTGCTTGGGTATGCAAGCGTGTACGCATACTTAAGTGACCGGATTGAGTCTGGTTTTACTTCCAAACTCCAACAAGTTCACGGACGTGAAAACTTGATGTGCATACGGGTACGCATACTTGCAGTTTCCAACAATGGCAGTACACGTGCGGAGTACGCATACTTTAGGTTCGGTTTTGGAATTTTACACAAATGTGAGAACACTATGTTTATATCAAACATGGTTACTTGTTACAAACTCTCATTTCAATCATTCAAACTTTCTTAGAGGATGTTAAAATAGTTGTTATCCACAAACTATTTTCATCAAGTGTTTTTCAAGTTATTGAAATAATCAACATGAATTTCTTCACGAGTAAATATGAACTTGGCTAAAGCGGCTTACCGACACATATTTTGAATAGATAAGCGAGATAAACTCGGCTCAAGAAATAGCAAATGTGTATAATTGAAGTCTATATAGCAATACGACTTTTGTCTCAAATAGAGATAAACTAGATAGACTTTTGAGTGATAGATAAGTTCAAGTCTCCACGTGCCTTTTGTTGATGAAGTTCCACAAGTTCCCTCGAGTAGTTTCTTCGTCTTCCATTTGATGAGCGTCTTGGAGTCTAACTCGAAGCTACACTTACTATCCTAATCGAGACTTAGCTATAAGTAGAGTAGACATCAAGACTTATAGTTTTGGCAACTAAACTTGAAAAACAAGCTTGAGATAAGCAACGCTTGCGACTTCGACCAAGCCATGCTCTAACTCTTTTCTGACAATATTCATTATATTCATAATTATAGAGAAGCAAATTGCCCGGCGGATACCTTGGCCCAAACAAGCATGTTTGTTGGGTGAGGATATTTATGGTCTATGATGGCAGGCCAGATTTCATTCCATCGTGGAATGGCATGGCAAGGTTGTACCGCTTCAAATAGGTTTTGCGATTTTAGGTGGCCTTTAGGCTAGCTAGAATTTCTATTATGACTTTATCACGTATTTTGCTTTTTAATGAATTTTATTAACCGGAGTAAAATAATACTAAAGATAAAAGGATAATTTCTTAAAACCCCTTAACCAATTATTCTCTTACTATCTATTTTATCATTGATTAATTAGTATTTAATTAATCGTTTTAGTGTAAATTAGCTTTGTGTTAGATGTGAGATCAACTAATGTAAATCGATTTTCATAACATCAAACAGCTGATTTTTTTTCTTTGAAAACTCTTATTTGAGAATCGATTTTACGTTCATGCACTCATAAACGCCCCGTCTCACGGGTAATGTTTCTTTGGTATTCAAGAAGGGCATCAAGAATCGGTTAAAGTATGCATAGATAAAATCGATTCTCATAATTCGTCCTTTTTGGCATCATATATAAACCGATTATCTCATATTCGTAAGAAAAAAAAAAATTCATTCATTTCCCGAATATACTCTTTTTTGTAGGAATCACGGATGCACTTAGTTCGTACATCAAGCCTTTGAACCCCTAGGAAACCTAGTGGATGGGTGATAGTCTCGTGAGGGTTCTACAAAAATCACCTACAAAATATACACAAGACTCTAAAACTATCAATCTTCGTCAGGAGGTGTTAGAGCCTTTGGCACCGGTCGAACTGCAAAAGCGTTGCTATCTCGGCTTGTTTGTCAAGATTTAGTTGCAAAAACTATAAGTTTTGATTACTAGTCTAGTTATAGCTATGTCTCTTATTCGGATAGAATGTGTAGTTGAGCTTTAGACTTCACGATGTTCATCGATTGAAGGCAGAAGAACTACTAAGGAGCTTGTGGAATTCAAAAACAAAGGTATGTGGAGACTTGAACTCATCTATCACTTTCGAAGTATATTTATATTATATCTCCTATTGAGACAAAGTCGTATAACTATATAGACTTTATATTATACACGTTCGATATTTCGAGCTGAGTTTAACTCGCTTACATATTTCTCGAATTATGTGTTGGTAAGCTTTCACTTTAACCAAGTTCATCTTTTATTCTTGACTAAAGTCAAAAAGATAATCATATCAAAATCGCATGGTAACATCTTACATGATTTGTGGTGATACTGTTCATTTGATGTAGACTTGAAATATTTCGTATTGATTTATTGATCACTTGAAAATTGCTTCAAGCTAATAGTTTGTGTGAGACAGCTATTCCCTCTTCTAAGAATGTCTCAATGATTAAAATGGAGTTTAGAGCGATTAACCATTGATTAGATATAGCACAGTATGCGTACTTGTATGCTAAGCTGTTGCAAGTTACTCAAGTCTGAAAACCATAGTATGCATACCCGTATGCGTACTGGTTTAAAAGTTGAAGTCCAGGAACTTAGTATGCATACCCGTATCGTAATGGGCGAAACTCGATTCAGTCCAGAGAATTTAGTATACGTACGGGTATGCATACTAATCCAACTGTGCTTGGTCGTGAACGACAGTATGCATACCCGTTCGCATACTGGCAGACATACCAAGTCCGTCTACTTAGGTATGCGTACACGTTTGCATACTTGAGTGGGTTAAGTTCTAAAATCGGTTTGTTCATGAACAAATACTTATATAATAAGGAATGCAATCTTTTGCAAACCGTGGCTATAATGTTCATGAATTGATTCGAGTGAATCAAAATCGACTTTGCTTCAATTTTGTCTTGTATACTTCTATGAGAATATAAACAATTGAACAACTCTATAACTAGTTTCATTTGAGTCATTAGTTGTGATTAATATGAACAAGGTTGATATGAAAGTGTTCATATGGCTAACTTCGGTTAACTATTGTTGAGCCAACCAAGTGTACACGTTTAGGTACGGTTATCCATATCTAAATGAAGTCACTTTTCATTTATGTATACCAAGCTAAGTTCGATCTAACAGTTCAAATATTAGCTTGAATCTAATCAGGTTTTCATTTAACGGTGAATATTGAATGCTTTGTTACCAAGGTAACATTGATTGCAAACCTTGATTTGAAGACTATATAAGGGAGAACTTTAGCAACTGGGAAACCTAATCCCCACACCTCCTGTGTGATACTAGTTGCGACTAGAGTCGATTCTCCTTTAACCTAGATTTTTCTAAAACCATTAGAGGTTAATGACTTAAAGACTTCATTGGGATTCTGAAGCCAGACCCAATTATTTTCTCTGTAGCTGCGTGTTCTGATCTTACTCTTGTCTATCGTATTGAGTACAATCTTCTCTAAGATTTGCTCGAGATTCAATCTCCGATAGGTAAGATAAAAAGTAGTCACAAACATCATCATCTCATCGTTTGTGATTCCACAATATCTTGTTCTGCTTCCATACGGTTAAGATCATTGTGAGGTGATTGATATTACTAGGCTGTTCTTCGGGTATATAAGTGCGATGTATCAATTGGTTCCTGTTCACCTTGATTTATCAAAACACAGAACAAAAGCTCGCAGGCATTTCTGTGGGAGAAATATTTATCTATTCAATAGACTTTTCTATGTGAGACAAATTTGTTTATCAAGTCTTCGACTTTGGGTCGTAGCAACTCTTTGTCGTGGGTGAGATCAGCTAAGGGAATCAAGTGCATAGAGTCATACTGGGATTCATAGGCGTAAGGAACGCGATTGTACCTTAATCACTGTGAGATTGGTTAGGGATCAACTACATTCTGATCTGAAAGTTAACTTGTAGTAGGCTAGAGTACGCAGAGCGGCTGTCTGGTATGGTGTTCAAATCGGGACTAAGTCCTGGGATTTTTGCATTTGCGGTTTAAGTCGTTAACAAAATTTCTGGTGTCTGTGTTATTTCTTTTGGCATTACATTTTCTATATAATTGAAATATCACAGGTTGTCGTAGTTCAATCAATTAGATAATCCAACCTTTGGTTGTTGATATAAATTGATTGGCACTTGAACATTGGTCTTTGGTACTAGTTCAAGTTGTTTCTCATAATAATCCAGGGCTCATGGATTTCTATCATTGGATTGTTGATTAATTGAGAAACAAAGATATAACTTTTGGATGTATTTTCCTTGATTGAGTCTGACTGTCTAGTTGATTCTCTTGGAAATATATTGGAGTTAGTCCATACAGATTGCTGATGGTTATTTTCAATGATGTTGTAGTGATAGGTTCGTTCAAGACTTGTGAAAGCATATTTTTTAGACTTAATTTTTGTAAATAAAAATAACAAGCTCAATTAAAAAAAAGTTTTGTGGAAATTATGGAGAGACCGGGGTTTAGGATTTCACCATTCACCAAAATTCATGTGATTTAATGTTAATGTTTATCATGCAATTCTAGACAATATAACTCCAATCAAAAGAAATTGTGATTCTAATCATTGCCTAAATTAGATTTTCAAAACATCAATTGTTAATCGCAAGCATGAAGTATCAAAAGCCCTAAACTAAGCATACTTCATCAAGAGAAAATACAACTAATTAATAAAAATCATTTACTCAATTTTCATTCGGTGCAAATAATCATAAAAGAATTGCATAAATAAATTTAAATAAATTTTACCACATAACTTTTGGAAGAATGGCTTCCTCCCTCGCCCCGGAGATTAGGTTTAGCTCATCATGTTGGAAACACGCTCAAAATATGATTTTATTGCTCAAAGGTGCTTACAAGTGATGAAATGGAGAAAATGATGTAAATCGGGTGTTCGCAACGTTTATAAGTGTTGCAAACACCGTTACAAACAGAAAGATGAAGTGCTGCTTTGTTGTTTTAAGTCTGCCTATAAACTACGACCCACGTATGTGAGTCTTTTTTTTTTTATGCGGAAACGACAGATCTTTGGGCATGCATTCTTCGTGTTCTTGAGGTGTTGAAGAAGAACAATGGTGTTCTCTGGAACTCGATTTTCTTGACTCTGTGACGTTCCAAACTCTCCCAAATCTCTTCTCCCCCTTTCAGACCTCCATATAACCTATTTATATCCAGCAGCACTCCCAAATTCGACAATAATTGCTCAAATCTTCTCTTATTTTCCACGGGAATATTTTCCATTATTAACTTCTTCACGTCCTTTAAGTCTCTTTTTTACTCCCTCACGCTCCTGTTGTTTCTCAAAGAACTACAAACTCATCACCAAGACGTTCTATAAAGAGCAAAACATGTTGTCTCCTCATGCGATAACTCAAGTGAATAGCAGAAACCCGACTTTTTGTTTCTTCTCACACGTCTTCTTTCTTCTTTTAAACTCTTTCCAAACTCCTCCAATCAATGCAGAATATTCTCCCACACAAATCTTCTCCAAATCAGCATGTAATAACACAAACAGAATCTTGAAAATATCTTCACCTCTGTTTTTTCTTCAAACCGAGAATATATCCTTCCCTGTTTTGTTGCAACATGTTAACCCAATGATCTGAGCCCAGTCGATCGCTCCCGATGGACCTAACAACCTGTTTAGTCCAAACAGGGCCTAAGCAAACGAAATCCGTGATTGAATCTCGCTAACCCACTTCCAAAATTCGATCAAAACTTTACGGGTGACCTCTCATTTTCCCGCCCAAATTCTATATTTGAAATGTTGAAAGACCTCCCCTTATCCTCACGATGGAGTGCCGACAAGAGGTGCCTTAGGGGGTGTAAATAGCAAATGGGTGCCCCTTAGTAATTGAGTACCCCTTATCCAAAATGGGGGTCCGTATAGTAAATTTCTCCCACGAGCGCAAAAAAACCACTTTTCGAGCCAATTTCGCCGCAAAAGCTTATTTCTCCAAAAACACCTACAAAGACATAAAATACCAAAATAAGTGCAAAATCGAGTACTAACATTACGGAGAATTGAGACTAAAATAGACACATAAATGCGTCATCAAATACCCCCAAACTTATTATTTGCTAGTCCCGAGCAAATCAAATCTACAAAATAAAATCCTAACTCTTTATCGCGGGCATCGTCGATTGCATTTAGCGTATGCAATAAGCCTTTAAACCCTAGGTGGCCTAGTGGCCGAGTTATAGTCTCGGGAGGGTTTACGGAGAGGTGTACCCACAAAACCTTTACTCCAGGACCCTAACTATCTACGCGAGAACTTTGGAAGGCACTAAAGAATCTCCTTGGTTGACATACTTATTGACTACGGGAGGAAGTACCCGATGCGAAATTCCAATTCTTTGTACACGAGTTTGCACTCAAGCATACTAAAATTCATATATAAGTCACCAGAGCTCTACTCAGATAGTTACACTATGGACATCAATACCCTGAGTCAAAACTAATCACATGGATAGATCAAGAAGATGGATATGAGAAAAACATAGATGGCTTTGATGTTTACTAAGTGATCGATGTTTCCCATATACGTAGAAGGCCTCCGCCAAAATGAACCTATCCTAATGGTTTGAGGTACTAGTCGACTAATATCAACACCTTTGGCATATACAAGGGAACCGGTGGTCGATAATCCTAACTCTAGAGTCAACACAAGTGGCATATACAAGGGTTCCAGGTGGTCGACTTTATTGAATTTATTCCGGTTGGTCTAATGGTCGGTCTCAATTTCTTTTTTTTTTTTTTTTTTTTTTTTTTTTGTATCTCAATCACTCTAATTCACCCTAGCATCGGTAACAACTTGATTCGTGGGCCCCACCTAATCACTTAGAGAGAAACATAGTTTAAAAATAAAAATAAAAACGAAGTGAAAAGGACTCAACGAGATTGGTGAAACTATCATGTTATTTCTAACACCTGAGCTCTGTGCTTTTATGAATAGACTCTTTAGATGTTGCCATCTAATCAGTTAGTTCTCAACTCCTATAACCAAAAATGCTTCCATCCACTTAGATTGGTTAGTGCCGAGCCTTAATAAACATAAATTTCTAGGCTCTGGAGTTTATTGCAACTAAAAGTTTCTCCCATACCCCCAAACTTAAATCTAACATTGTCCTCAATGTTCTAAAGATGAAATTAAAAACATGAACAAGGAGAAACCGGGTACCCTTCGGAAGGAAATGAGGAAAAATATTACTAGTGTTGCATGAGCAAGGGATACCTCCAAGGAGTGCTAAGTTTAAAGTCTTCAGCCAGACATCAAATACCACCAAAAGGCTAGTCACCTTCCAAAATCATATACCAATAGCGAAATAGTTGTGGGTCCATAAGACCAAATAGAGCTAACACCAATATCGATAACCGCACCGGTTCGAGATAAATGAATAGAAGGAGCACATCCTCGTCTAAGGTTTCATGTCAAGACAACTAGGTTCATCTGAGTAGCATAATTGAGCTTCATATGTGTATCTTGATAAATAGATTCATCCGAAAACGGGTCTCTAATACAGGTTACCTCTCCTGGACGAGTGCTCCAGGAGGATCGGGTTTCAGTCCGAATAGACTCGAGTAATATCTCATACGCACATGGCTCGAGTCCCAAGTTAGGGACTCTAATTAGGGATATTTGACGATCACAAGAACCATCACTACCCCCAAACTTAGGGTTTTCACTACTCAAAGCCAAACCTCTAACTATTGCTTGAATTTAGGATCTTGAGTCCTTAAAATACTCAAGAGATTCTTCTAGTTCTCTACCCCCAAACTTAGGGTCATCATTATTCTCAGAAAGACCTAACATTATTGCATGGATTTCTGGGTCCGTAGAGTCTTTAAAATACTCAAGGGATTCTTCTAAAGATTGTTCACACATCCGGGTCTAAGAGAATGGTTTCCTCAAATTCATCTAAAGAATCTCCCAGTAAAATGTCATGCCAATTATCCTGAACTAAATCCTGAACTAAAGTGCTAATCATATTCACTTCTTCTAAATCATCATTCTCAGAAGGTTGTCTAGTAACATTAAAGACATTTAGTTCAGTGGTCATATTACCAAAGGATATGTTCATAAGCCCGATCCTACAGATTGATGACGGCGTTAGAATGTGGCTAAAAATGGGCGACCTAGAATCACTGGGATTTGAGCATTTGGGTCCTGAACAGGTTGGGTGTCTAGCACAACGAAATCCACCGGATAGATAAACTTATCAACCTCAATCAGAACATCCTCTATGACACCACGAGGGACTTTTACAGACCTATCAGCTAATTGTAGTGTCATTTTAGTCGGTTTCAACTTACCAAGACCAGTGGGTGTATACATGATACGGGAGTAAGTTAACACTAGCTCCTAAGTCAAGTAAAGCTTTATCGACCATGTGATTACCAATCGCACAAGAAATGGTGGGGCATCCAGGGTCCTTATACTTAGGGGGTGTTTGGTTCAGAAGAATGGAACTTACTTATTGACTAAAAAGGCTTTCTTTGGACATTAAGCTTACGCTTTCGTGTACAAAGATCTTTAAGGAACTTGGCATAAGCAGGCATCTCGCCTGATTGCTTCTAACAAAGGAATGTTAATGTTCACCGCTTAAATTTTTCCATTATCTCGTTGAAAGTCGACTCCTTCTTTGTTGGTGCTAACAACTGCGGATATGGGGCTCAGGCACAAAGGTAGTCCTATCGGGAATTTCTTGGGACTCCTTAGGTATTGTTTGATTTCCTCGGTATGGGTTCCTCTTGGGACGTAGAAGGTGGAACTACGGTATGTCCACTAGGCATGGCTACCTTGTTGTTTTTACCGTTTTACCGCTCCTAAGGGTTTTTATCGAGTTCACATGGTTTGATGATTCCTCACCAACTAAAGATATTTGATGGACCCCCCTAGGATTGGGTTGAGATTGACTAGGAAACTTACCTTTTTCCCTCGAGACTCATTTATCTCGACTAACTGGGTTTTCAACTCGGAAATAGCCTGAGAGTTAGCATAACCTATACTCTTACTTTTCTTTATCCCTTGCGCAACCATTTGGTTGATCTTTTGAGCTTTTAATAAACGAGGCGAGAGTCTCTTCTAAACTTGTGATCTTTTTATCCGAAGGGTTAAAGCCCAGGTTTGACCAGAAGGGTTCTGGAGCATAACCAAAAACGGGGAGGCTGAGAATTACTAGATTGTCCTTGATTCTGGCCCTTAGACCAAGAAAAATTAGGATGGTTTCTCCAACCGGGGTTGTAAGTCTCTCGAGTAAGGGTGGGACTTCGCGGTTCTCAAACCTAGCGTTGTTATAGACAGCGTTGGCTTGTTCTTCACTAACATGACCTTCCCAAAATGAGTTATCGGGCTCTATTTACACAACTAGAGACTTGAGAGGCTCTATTAGGTTCGTCAAGGACTATTTTTAGAATGACCCATTTCCAAGCTTCTAACCTTCTGCATAAGCGACAAACCTAACATCCGACTCGAAGCTTGTATCTACCACATTGGTGCTACTCTATTGACCAAGAGTCTTTTAGGGGTTGACACAAGGCTCCCACTGTTGGGATTTTCAGCGATAGTTCCTAAGAAGGTATAAGCATCATCGGCATGATTTATTTGTGAATTCAAGACACATAGACTCGACCATGGATTTAGTCGAATAGTATAAACCATTATAAATAATCTCCACAAGTTTCATCTTATCAAATCCATGGTGAGGACAGGAGGATAGTAGATCATTGAATCTCTCTAAAAACCTATAAAGAGACTCTCCCTCTTGTTGCACACTAGACTAATGTTCCCGCCTTTTGTTTGCGGTTTATGCTTAGGGTAGAATTTCAGCATGTAATAACACAAACAGAATCTTGAAAATATCTTCACCTCTGTTTTCTTCAAACCGAGAATATATCCTTCCCTGTTTTGTTGCAACATGTTAACCCAATGATACAACCCACCCGATCGCTTCGATGGACCTAACAACAACCGTTTAGTCCAAACGGGGCCTAAGCAAAACGAAATCCGTGATTGAATCTCGCTAACCCACTTCCAAAATTCGATCAAAACTTTACGCGAGGTGACCTCTCATTTTCCCGCCAAATTCTATATTTGAAATGTTGAAGAAGACCTCCCTTATCCTCCCGATGGAGTGCGGAGTAGCAGTGCCTTAGGGGGTGTAAATAGCAAATGGGTGCCCCTTAGTAATTGAGTACCCCTTATCCAAAATGGGGGTCCGTATAGTAATTTTTCTCCACGAGCGCAAAAACCACTTTTCGAGCCAATTTCGCCGCAAAGCTTATTTCTCCAAAACACCTACAAAAAGACATAAAATACCAAAATAAGTGCAAAATCGAGTACTAACATTACGAGAGGTGAGACTAAAATAGACACATAAATGTGTCTATCAATTGCCTAAACGAAATATTGGGTGTGGTTATTAGACCCCGCTTTTTCAGGAGGAATCCGAGTCCGATTCACCCACCATATAGTCTGAGACGTACTCCGAAATTTTGGATACCATGAAGTAATAGCTTTCATCAAATGTGAATGCTTTCTTCTTTTCCTCTAAGTAGCGCGCTTTCACAACTTCGTGCTACAAAAACACGACACAAACTTACTTTGTTAGTTACAAGTTGATAAAATTAGATTTTATATAAAATAAACCATAAAAATACTTATAAAAATTTGTTGAAGGACGAGCTAAAGTAGCTAGCATTCGAATCCGTTGTTGGACAGCTATAAAAGCAACTATCGCATCTAGGATGACTTCGTTCCTATCATGGATTTGTTGAAGACTTCTATGCTGGTTCCCATAATCTTGCCTAAATTTGTTATATATCTTCGCCCAAAAGGTCTCGAATGAGGAGTGATCTAGAACTCGATTTTCGGCTGCCATGCTTTGGTGATTGCCAAATCTTTCTCGGAGTCAAACTATGTCATTTCTTGCATGTGGAGGTATGAAATAAGTAGTTGTAGGTATATGGAGTAGGAGCGAATAGAATAAGCAAGTTTGCTGTTGTATCCCCTACTGGGCAATAGCTCACCCTTTTTCTTTATTTTCTTCCCACAGTTTGAAAGGAACTTGGAGTAGTAAGAGAGATCGTGCCTATGGTAAGCTTTGGAAGCTTGAAGTGTTAGTATTTTTGTATCTATGATGTGTATATCATGGGGCTAGTCTGGGGTAGTTATATATTGGCGTCGATCCATGTTTTGTTTCCGTTTTATCATACTTGATATGTTTGATAATAATTTTTCAAACTGCTGCATACTTAAAGTTTCTTATGCTTACTTTCTATGTGCGTATACTCGTTGAAATTTTAAGGAATTATGGTTGTATTGGTGTTGTAAAAAGGTATCTAAAATTCATGTTTTAAAATAAAATAAAAATTAATTTAATGATCGTTTAATTCTACAGTGTCCAGTATTCAAGAAAATTTTATGACAAGTGATTTTCATTGTTGGCGCACTCATTATTACTGAATTTTAAAATGAATTGTACAGTTTTATACTTGGTGGCCTTGCGGGGGTTTGGCCTTGCACGGTAGGTTGAACTTCAACCCGTTATAAAGGATAACTTTCCTGTCATTACATTTTGGTATCAAAGAAAGGTTCCGACTTATCGGACTGCATTTGGTTTTCTTACTTGATGAAATGGTCGATTTTCAAAGTCCTATTCACTTTCTCATACTTCTGTTTTTTAAAAAAAATGTAGTAATATGTCGGATTTGAATCTGTTTCACTTTACAAAGAACATTTCCTTTCGCTCATACTAACATATCCCATTTTTTCTTTTTGCAAGTCTGAAATTTGAAATCTGATGGTTAAAGCTTTTCCTGGAAATTTTTGCTAACAATTTGATGGAATTGTTGTTTTAAAAAGTCGCCGGTTTGTGGGATTGGGGAAACTAAACTAGATACTTTGTGATATACATATTATTTTGTGTGTATCGATGTACAATACTAACCGATTCGAATCGCGCTTGATACTGTTTGAAGATGGCGCGGTGTTGAAAATCTATGCAAGAGGACAGAAGGTATTGTGAACAATTTAGAAAAACTGGTAGGTTATGTGTCGACTGTTGCCGATTTAGTTGAGACCATATATATAGTCGAGTACTGATGTGAACTTCCCATTACCTAGCTGCTGCTGCTAGCTTCGCTAATCGAAGGATTTCAAGAAATTGGAAATGACAGAAAGTTTAGTAGGACGCAAGTTCCTCTCAAAACAGAGAAGTGACTGATGGGCTTTGAGGAGTTAGACGTTGCGCAAGTAATTAAGGAGAAAAAAATTTGGGATTTCATTGAGGCAGGTTTTTTTTCACTATTGTAATTAGGGGGTGAGCATGGGCGGTATGGACGGTTTTTCACCCATCCGCATCAATCAATACATTAGTGGATTTTAAATTTGGTATCCGCATCCAATCTACATCCAACGGAATTGCATCCAATGGATATACGGATGGAAGGATTGGATACGGATAATCCAATGGATTTGTTTTAGTTAAAATTTATAATAAAGAAAATAAAGTCAACACAAATGACTCCTCGTAGAACCTACATATCCTATATATGTATAGGAAGATAAAAATGCCATATACAACACCCCAAGCAAACACCTTAAGAATTCCTAAATGACCCATAGTATTTTATAGAACTATATAAATGCACTTAATTTAACGGATATGGATGTCAATGGATTTTCAAAGTTGCATCGGGGCGATCCGTAATCCGTTAGATTTCAAAATTTCATCCGCATCCAACCCATTAACGAGCGGTCCGGGCATCCATCCGTAAATGAATGATTGGTCGGTTAAGTCCGTGGATTACGGGCCAAATGCTCACCCCTAATTGTAATTGGGTTTTGGTCTGATTTTGTTTTGGCTACACCAGCGGACCAGTGGTTGATTTGTTTAAATACAATGAAATATTAGTCGCATGTGCACATAGTTCACCTCTAGGAAGCATTCATATATGGTTAAGTATGAGATTTTCATAGGGTTAATTTTTTTTTTTTTCATTTTTCTGCATCAACTAGTTCATATGAATCATGCTTCAAAATAAAAAGGTTTATCTGAATGTGACTCAGTCTGTAACTGACTCATCATATCTTAATAAAAAATTGTTATATAGCAAGGTTATAAATTTTTTTTAAATGAATTAAGATATAATAATAAAAATCTCCAACAAGCCTGAGCACAAAGATGTATTTGACCTAAAGGCCCTTGATTTACTTCTGTACTTGATTTCGAGTTGGATGTATGAGTGTTTATAGGTGAAAATCGTTACGCCGATTTCGGTAAATTCGGTAGGTGAGTGAGAAACTGGGTTAAACCCTAAACAAATGTGCTAAGCGAGAGCACTTTATAGATTCGAGAGATCAATTTGTACAAGTCCGGCCTAAACCAAGAAATGGCCGTTCCAGACTTGCTTCGGTCACAAAGTGGAGGAAAAGGGTTGATTTGGGGAGGGAAGCAAAGAAAGGTGTTGAGGCCAGAATAATTCTGGGAGAGTAGTGTCTCGACTTGTATCAGAAAGTGAAAGCTTAGGAAGCTTGCAAGAGATGAAAGCTTTTGGATAGCTTGCAAAGTTGCCTTTTCTGAGAGTGTTGTATTTTTCTCCTGACCAGAGACTTGTTGTACGGTGGAAATAGGTAAGACCTATTTATACAAGTCGAGATTGAAACGTGCCACGGCCTCATGAAGGAAGAGAGTAAAGGGTGAAATAATGGGAGGAGGTGGGCATGGTGTTTATGGGTGAAAACGTTTTCACCATTATTTCCTCATTTATTTGACCGCTTTATTCTTTTCACGCTTTCTTAATGTGAGCGTCTTTATGCTGCGTAAGTTGTGACCGCCAAACCAAAACCTGGAAAGCATCCCGGTTTGTGTTGATATCTCGAGTGTTGGTTGCATCTTGAGTGCAAGTGGTCTGCTAGGGCGTATGTGGCATGTGCGGGAATGCCTTTGTTGCGAGTTGCACTCGAGCGCAAGTGGCAAAGCCGAGCTGCTAGTGGCGTGTGTGGCATGTGCCAATGGCATGTGTGGAATGCCTTGGTGGTAGGTTGTACGTTGAGTGTAAGTGGCAATGCATAGAGCTGCTAGTGGCGTGTGTGGCATGTGCCAATAGCATGTGCGGAATGCCTTGGCGGTAGGTTGCACGGTTTGCAAGTTAGGCTACCAGCGTAGGTTTTTGCATGTGCCAATGGCGCGTACGGCTAAGTTAGCCTAGGTTGCACGGCTTGCAAGTTGGTCTACCAGCATGCGTGTTTTGCATGTGCCAATGACATGCGTGGCCAAGTTGAATCATGGCCGTGTTTAGAAAAGCTACCGCGAGCGTGTTTGCATGTTCCAATGGCATACTTTCGGCCATTAGGCCACGTCCTAGTAGGAAAAGCTACCAGCGTGCGTGTTGGCATGTGCCAATGGCATGCGTGGCCAATTTGGGTCGCGCCTCAGTAGAAAAAGCTACCAGCGGCGTGTTGGCATGTGCCAATGGCATGCGTGGCCAATTTGGGTCGCGCCTTGGTAGAAAAAGCTACCGAGCGTGTTGGCATGTGCCAATGGCATGCGTGGCCAATTTGGGTCGCGCCACAGTAGGAAAAGCTACCCGACGGCGTGTTTGCATGTGCCAATGGCATGCGTGGCCAATTTGGAGTCGCGCCACGGGTAGGAAAAGCTACCAGCGAGCGTGTTGGCATGTGCCAATGGCATGCGTGGCCAATTTGGGTCGCGCCCTGGTAGAAAAAGCTACCCTAATGCGTGTTGGCATGTGCCAATGGCATGCGTGGCCAATTTGGCCCTAGGTTGCATGGTTTGCAAGCCTAGGTGCGGGCGCTACTGGCATGGCGCAGCTGGGCCAAGGTAAGAGAGTGTTTGGCTTGGCGTGGCGTGACTAGCGTAGCTAGGGCCAAGGCGGAAGTGTGTTTGGCATGTAGCGGCTAGCTCGGGCTAAGTGTGGCTGGCATGATTTGCCATTGTACGGAGGTGCGGATAGCATGGTTGGCATGCTTTGGCGCGTTTGGTGTGGCTGGCATGATTTGCCATTGGCAGAGGTGCGGCTAGCTTGGGCTAGGTGTGGCTGGCATGATTTGTCATTGGCACGGAGGTGCGGCTAGCATGGTTGGCATGCTTCGTGCGCGTTTGGTATGGGCCGGGCATGATTTGCCATTGGCATAGAGGTGCGGCTAGCATGGTTGGCATGCTTGGCGCGTTTGGTATGGCTGGCATGATTTGCCATTGGCATAGAGTGCGGCTAGCATGGTTGGCATGCTTGGTAGCGTTTGGTATCTGGCATCTTTCTAGTTGGCATAGAGTGCGGCTAGCTTAGGCTAGGTGTGGGCGGCATGATTTGCCATTGGCACGGAGTGCGGCTAGCATGGTTGGAATGCAGTAGCGTTTGGTATGGCTGGCATGATTTGCCATTGGCATAGAGTGCGGCTAGCTTAGGCTAGGTGTGGGGCATGATTTGCCATTGGCACGGAGGTGCGGCTAGCATGGTTGGCATGCTTTGGCGCGTTTGATGTGACTAGCATAGCTAGGGCCAAGGCGAGTGCGTTTGGCATGCGCAGCTGGCTTGGGCTAGGTGTGGCTGGCATGATTTGCCATTGGCACGGAGGAATTAGGGTTTTTGTTTGTTGTAACCCTAATTTGAAAAAATACCCCCTATTAATTATTGACTACATGCATTAAATGTCCTAATAAATGTGTCAGAGGTGACATTAGGTTATTTGGGGTTTTACGATTTTACCCTTTGTTTAAAAATCACCATCAACAATGAGTTAAATCATACATTGAGCCAAATACTAAACAAATCTATATTCTGGTTTAGGCCAAATCATATATCAAGTCAACGAAAGAAAACGTCAAATTATATGTTTGTGTTGACATGTTAGTTAGTATTTGCATCGATTTTTTTTATCTTTAATGTATCTTAATTTATTTATTTATAATTAGATGGAAGCTGATAAAGTAGACAAGGAGAGTACCTATTGAAGATTGTACACAACAAAGCACTAGGAGCCATGGCTCATGTTCAAAGATCTGTAGAAATGCTAAAAGGCATTGAGTTTATAGATGTTTCCATCTCTGAATACGCTCAACATCACATGCAATCTACCACCTTCCTCCGGGTAAGTTGTTTACGTATCAATAAATTGAATGATGTTCATTTCAAAATCTATTCATCGACAAAAAAGTGATTTTGTGCGAATTAGAGCAACAGTATTTGGAGAGAACCATTGTTTTTCATAAGATGACATGGTAAACGAAATAATATCATGAACATAGATTTATTAATGGTTACCCAATTATGGATCGTGAGCATGAATAATTTAACCGTATATTATAATTAAATCAGGTACTATATTTTCTGCAGGTTAAGAAAATAAAGGGATCGGTTTAGTGACTGACGCAGAAAACCTACTTCAAAAGGTGAAAACAATCGCTAAACAGTTGGGTGTTCGTCTTCCTCGTGCTTCTTCTTCAACGGACCATTAGTTTATCAATTCATATACTATAGATTTTTTTTATTCGGCAGCCAAATAAGTTCAATAGTAAAAATAAGGTGATTCGGAGTGTTTTGCTATTAGTATTTGTCGGATGATTTGGAAAAAAAATGAATAAGAACACTTTTAGAAGCAAACCAAAAACTAGAGTGCAACTCGTTTTCGGTGGTCATGTCTATTATAGTTATGTTGTCTAATATATAGACATTCAAGGATCGATATCCGTCAATTATGTTTTTTTTTTTCCTTTTCAGTTGGAGCTTTATTTATCGTTAATTTTTTTAATCAAATCTAAAGTTTCTTTTAAAATATATATTTTTAATGATCTTGTTTAATATATTATTAGCGGTATAATTGTCGATCAAATTACTAAATGCTAAGCGAAGCAATTCCTGACTTAAGTCAAAGAGTCATCACCTGCAATATTGTTCGTTATTTTAATTTGTTTTCTTCTAATAAAAAAGGATCGCGGTCCGTTAACAAATGATTTTAACAAAACCTTTTGACAAATAATAATAATCGTCAAATCTAACAGCTAACATTTTTGATAGCAATATCACAAAATTTTGGTTAGAGGATGTGTTTGGTTTAATCACTAGCCGAGAATACCAAAAAGACTATATAATATATGGAGTGTATATGTTTGATAGCATTGATTAAACTTGGAAAATATGAATCGTCCATTAATTAGAGTTTTTCAATTGATCAATAATAAATTACTGAACTGAGTAGTGGATTGGGTGGATTTATATACTTAGTGGTGGAATTTTTTTCCAAGTCTCAGTCAAAACTAGAGTTAGAAAAAACCAATTACCAAAGAGTTCGATCGTAAAATAGTTTTGAATGACAAGTAAAATTGATTCTTTCGTTGATTTATTTAGAAAGAGGCTACATGACGGTGAAGCTTACTGATTTTGTGGAGGTATTAGTGGCATTGCGGGTTTGGTAATTGGAACGTTATGCTTTTGAGGAGTAAGGATTATAGTTTGTAGGTGTATTCGAGATTAAGGATGAAGGCTTCATGATTAGTACTTCGACTTTTTTTCCTCTTTATGTCCGAGGAATTGTTAAGGAGGGTACAATTTTTTTTTTTTTTTTTTTAGAAACATGGTATTTATTAAATAAACTATTGAGGGGCTATTACATGAGGGTATGTGATACCCCAAAATCCATCAACTACAACATCATATTAAAGCAGAGTGTGAGTAGCAGTCTTCGGATCGGAGTTGCACCGGTGGAGGATGTTGGAGTCGAAGTCGAATGTCGAAAGGCCTTCAGTCAATGCTTTGCACAAGAAAAGTTGTACTTTTTATGGACATGACAATGTCCATAAGAACTTAGCTGATGATAAAGGGATCCAATGCAATTGAATGAAGTTTCTAGTGAGGAATTTGCGCCCGTATGCTGAGGAGTACTGCCCGTGTGTTACATGTCTGTCTTCCTTTTGTTTATCTTGATCCATATCGAAGCATTTGACTAAAGGGTATAGCCAGAGGAGCTCAATCTGAATCTGAAGCAAGGAAAAAATGATGGTCTAAACTAACTATTACAATTAGACTATCTAAGTAAACTACGCTAATTATTAAGACTAGACTGTTCTGGACCAGGACTAAGAACTAAAATACTTAATTAGAATAAGATCTAATTAAGTTTACAATTATAGATAATTAAAGACAATAGACTTCTAAATACACCAAGTAAACTAAATTTTGCTACATAACAGACTATTATATACTAATAATGTCGAGAGACTATTTAGAAGGTGGTTGTTCCACCAACCCATTAGCATCCAATTAGGATTTGTTGCTTGCTCTTGTGATAATGGTGTATCAATTTTTTGGTTTCCTTAAAACTGGTTATCAATAGGATGATAAGATTATTGTTTGTGCGACTTGCTGTGAAGATAACTTTAGATTTCAAGTTTGTTGACTGGCTTCGAAGTTCAAATAAACATGAAGGAGATGATGCAGAGCGGAATAACCCTAGGTTTCACCGCTGATGCATGAAAGATGTCGAATAATATACTTGGGTTGAGGAAGCCAAATCTTCAAGATAGGGTTTATCAGGAGAAATAGAAAAAAGCTTTGGTAGAAAACTCCAATTCAGGCTAAACTAAAACAAGGTCCCCTAACTTCAGCAGAAAAGATATTTCACAAGAAACTGCATATCTGGTCTTAAAACATAGAAAAAATCCAGATAGCAAACTGAAACCAAGTAAGAAACTGAATTCCAAAACATATCTTTCTTTATAATTAGGGACCCCTAAGTCGCCACATGGCATCACTATAATTAATTTGATCTGTGGTGAGGCCATGTCATCATATTTTTACATGTCATCATTGCCGACTCATCGCAAATTAATCAAACGTTTCAAATGCTTTACCAAAGGTTACCATCTCAAGAATCCTAAAGTCCAACAGACGCATCCCTATTGTTTGAATACTTTCAAATGTTTTACCAAAGGTTGCCGTCTCAAGAATCCTATAACCGAATCCAAAGTCCAACAGACGCATCCCTTATGGTTTGAATACTACAAATACAAGACAACGGATATTACCCTTACTTTAAATCTGGCTTCTCATAAAAATCTCTTTTCTAAAGATAATTGTCACCATGATATAACGATTGTCCTTCGATTTTGAATAGGATTCTGAAAAAGAAGTCCATCTTTGTAAGGAAAGAATAACAACATTGTTATGATTTCTTTTGACGTAAAAGATCACAAAAATGAAGATACTTAAAAAGAGGATTTCTGTTATCGATCCAGAAATTATTCAGTCTAATCAAGATGTTAGTGAATTTGGCCCCCTTGCACAATTGTTTGGCAAGGCAAGAGTAGACAGGTTTCAAGATCATTCTAAATCGGTACATCTAGTAAGATTTAGAGTTCTTGGATATAGAGACATATATGGGTGCATGTCACAATTTCTAAACAAAATGTTAGTATAATTTATAAGTCGGGACAACTGCCTGAATGGCTACAAAGATAGGTTTGAAAAATCAGATTTAATGCTAATAAGATTGAGAATCGTCGGAACCAGCCAACCAGGGAACCAGGGAAAAAGATGTGCATAGATACTACTCCTCCGACTTACCAATAATAGTTGCATATTGATTTTCAAACCAACAATATACTGTAATATAGATTTTTTTTTTCCGGCAAAACTCGCAAGGGGTTATTAAAAAGCCAATTAAAGAAAAAGGATGGGGGACTAGGCAATGCAAATACCTTAATAGACATTTGATTTAGATTCTAGAAAACTCATCTTTCTAGAGAAATCTAAATAACATTGTTTGTTTTTGTTTTATAGGGAAAGCTGAAATATAATGAGGAGAAGATATAAGAACGCTCAAAAGTTAGTTACAAAGGACTGGAAAAGTCATATCAATAGCACAAGACTTGAAGGAAGGAAGGGCCAATACCGATTGTAAATCCTACGGTAAAATCCCATGAGAGGATTATGTAGAAGTCGACTATGTGCTGAAAGTACCCATTGAAGGCAAAATCCAATGAGAGGATTAGAGTTTTAACATCCACAACAATCTCAAATCAAATGGATTAATTGTTAGCCTTTTCTTTAATAACTCTGTTGTTTCTTTGTCATCGTAAAATCTATAGAATTGTAACAATTGTTCCCCTAATGCTCCGATGTGCCAGCACCTTTGATGCCTTTGGAAATCCAGTGGGTGTTGAGGAGAAAGATGGAAGGTGGATGCTGCCAAGGGATGTATGATGGTAAAATTGCAGAAAATACCTGGTTCTCGAAAAGGTAACAAATACTCACTTTGTTTGAAACACATCGGGCAGCGACTAACCAAGTGACATAGTCTTTTGTAGAAACTTAAATACGCATTCGTGGGTGTACTTTGTTTTCTAGGACTACAACAGGAAGAAAATATAAAGAGAATGTATAACAAATAGTTACATTTCATATATAAAAATTATTTACTGGCGAGCAAAACTACAATATAAGATAAGAGTGCAAGTTTAGATGGATGTATATGTGTTTCATGTCTAAAAGTTTCCCATATGACAGCTGTCTTCAATTAACCGTCCATGGAGTTTGAACAGAATCATTGAACATTGAAAAAAAGAACAATCTACTACTCCACTGGAATAATTTGCGTTCCAAGGATGAAGACGAGTTAGTAGTGCCAATGATTTTTTTTTTTTTTTTTTTTTTTTGGAAGCATGCGGTGTAAACGTTAAGTACCCAATAGATGTATTATTTTTGCCTTATGAACGCCACCATGCTTCATAAAAGGTTGGCCTTTAATATTGGTGGTAAAAACGATATACATTGGTGGACACATGTGCAGTACACTAGATTTCAGTCACTGTACATAAATAATCCTTTCACTTATGTTATCATCCGGTGCGTATGCACCGGGTTAGAAGCTTGTGATAAATAAAGCTACTTTGAACCTTCAAAAACAAACACAACAGGCACTAAAACACAAGAACAGAGGAGGCATGCACCGGATAAACTACCTTTAACCTTCAAAACAAACACACCAGGCATAAAAAAACACAAGAGGCCTGTACCGGATAGGAACCCAACATCAAATCAAAAACAAAAAACCATACGAGCTGTGAAGCAGATGGAATTCTGGTGAGTTGAAGAACATTAATAAACTTGCAGAGAAACACAATACAAGTTCAGGGAGAAATTGGATTAAAACTAGACCAAAAGTCTTAACTTAAGGGGAAAACAGCTGAGGGAGAAAAGGGGTTCACTTGGATTAACAAACTTGTGAAAAGCAAAGGCAAGGGTTTTGATTTATCGAATTAAATAGGGAAAAACTCTAATTAGAAACAGGTTAAAACATTTTGCCGCATAATTCGATAAGAGAAAACTGGAGTTAAAATCGAACATACCACAGAAGAATTAGCCGCAAACCCTAGCTTATATCATGACGAAGATACTTAAATCAGCAAACTTGTAGAAGAAATTGTTACCTGAAAACTTGAAAGGAATAATCGATTAGCGAACTAGAAGAACCATGATCTGGTAAGGAAGCTTGAAGTAAATCAGATCTGAGAAATCTTTCTTGAATATCTATTCAATATAGCAGCAACAAAGCAAAAACGAGAAAGAAACCAAAATAACATAGGATATATGAGCAACAACGTTTTAATTGGTGCCGCAGAGCCGGTGAAACAAAGGTTTAGTTGTTGATTTTATGTTGAGTCATGGTGATGTTGAAGGGGTTTCGAAAATAACTTGAAAAAGAGCCGGTGTTGAATGGGAAAGCGACTCTCATTGAAACAGGTTTTTTTAGGTTTAAGGAGGGTAAAGATGTATGTTGGAGAAGCTTACTGATTTTCAGTTTTTAAGTGGGCATTCATAAATCAAGTCGTGACCAAACACATAACAAAAGTAATTGACTTTGAGTGATTTTGATGTGTTGTTTTCGTGTTTGTGAGTGTATCTGATGTTCTGTTCATCACCTGCTTTAAAAAAAAAAAACTTGCTTCCTTGCTTTCTTAATTATGCACTGCTGAAGCAATCGATTGATTAGTCAAAACAGCTGTATTGGTTAAAAATTCAAGGTGAGCAACGTTGAAAAGTATAGACCTGAAGAACAAAACAGATCAAGAGATTCACAATCTTTCATTAGTAATGGTTGCCAAAAACGTATCAAACAGATCAGAATGGGATCTTCGAATACAAATTTGCGGGGTCTGTAAGAAGTAATTAATCTATTATTTAGAGACTTTGCCTTTGATTTGATGTGTCCCGCTTGTTAAAAGATACGGCATTTACTCTCATATATTTGCTATATCTTGTTTCTCTTTGTATCATATTCTGTATTCATTAGAATATATTTGTAATCATCTTATTTCCTTTTGTAGAGTCATAAGTCTTGTATAAGATGTTGTTGTAACTTTTCATGAAGATTATTGAATCAGAGAAGAAAACCTTTTTCTCCATAACACTGTTGTCATGACAAACTTTGTCATGGCATCAGAGCCACCCAGAATCTAAACCACTTCCGCTGCAACAAACCCGTCTTTGAAAATTACTCTTTTCTTTCTGAGTTATTATCTAGTTCTTGAAACCCTAAGATATCAGAAATTCAGTTATCTCATGTCATATCAGCTGCATCAGGTTATCATGTCTCGAGAAGATTTTTCACCTATAACAGTCAAGTTTGATGGAACCAACTACAATCATTGGTCACATCTCATGAGAAGTTTCCTTAAGGGAAAAGGGATGTGGAAATATGTTGACGGCACGTAAAGAAAACCTACACCAAGCAGTTCTGGCATCGTCATCAAAGATAAGGATAAGGAATCAAAAGACCCTTCATAACAAGATCTCAATGAGATCTGGGAAATTAATAATCACAAGATCCATACGTGGATAGGGAACACAGTTATCGCTTCCATAAGTATGCGGCTTTACGATTTTGAAGTAGCCAAAGATGCGTGGGATTTCATCTCAAAAAGGTACACTCAAATCAACTTTGCTCAACGTTATAAACTTGAGCAGGATATTCGTTCCTTGAAACAACAAAGTGATCAGTCAATTTCTGATTTTCATTCCGAGATGTCAATCATATGGAATCAACTGGAGCTTATGGAACCTAAGTGGATTGTAAATACGAAATTTGGCGAAATATAGAGAAGAGTCTAGATTAGTTAAATTTTCTTGATGGCATTGAGAGAGGAGTTTGAAGCTGTTAGAGCTTCAATCCTTCATCGATTTCCTCTCCCAACTGTAGAAACTCCTCTCTCTGAACTTATCACTGAAGAGACTCGTAAGAGGGTTAAATTAGATTTTCAAACCGTTCTTGCAGTACCAAAACGACCAAGTTACAATTCTCAGTCCAGCAGTCAAAGAGGTTCACGTGATCTTTCTCAAATCCAGTGTCATAATTGCAAGAATTTTGGGAATCTTGCAAAAAACTGTACTTTTTCCTCACCATCAAGTACTTTTCAAAGCTTGACACCTCAAACTGCACCTCCTGGCACACCTCAATGCAACTATTATAAGGAATTTGGACATCTGGTTTGGAACTGGACTTCACCTTCATCCAGAAACATGAGAGAAAGAAGAAGATACAATGGCACTGTTCCAACACATTTTCTGCAGCTCCAGCTAATATCTCGTATGCTTTGGAGAAACCACAAGATTCAGTTGCAAAATCCACAACACCCAACTTAGCTGAAATACATGAAATGCTTAAACAAGCTTTGTCCATTGGTAATAATTCCACGGTAGCATCTGTCTTTTCGATTCCAACAGGTATATACTCGACTGAATGGTTCCTTGACTCAGGGGCATCAAATCACATGACTTTCAACTCAACCTTGTTTGAGAGAAAGTATCCTATTGTTACACCTAAGATTCATACTGCAGATGGTACAGAAATAACGGATAGTCATATTGTCCAGATTAAAATCTCTAACAACATACATATACAAGATGTGCTTCTTGTGCCTAAAATTAAAATGAATCTTGTATCTATTGGTCAGTTGTGTAATCAAGGTTTTAACATCCATTTCACTTCTTCTAGTTGGTATATACAGGATCCCAGGACAAAGAAGCTTGTTGGGATATGCCGTAGAGTTGGTCGGCTTTATCGTTTGGAGTCTCTAGTTATTCCTCAGCACTCCAAGAACAAACTTGTTGCTGCCTCTGCATCCACTTTACCTTCCACAGTATCACCTTTTATATCCTGGCATTCTAAATTAAGTCATGTCTCTTTCTCCTATCTTACCTACATGATTAATAAAGGGTTATTAGGAAATATATCTATAGACAAGGAACCTCATTGCATTGCCTGTAAATTGGGCAAACAGCCTGCACTTCCATTTAATAAAAGTATTACTTCCTCTAATGCACCTTTTGATCTTATACATTCCGATGTTTGGGGTAAAACTCCTTTTTCAACAAAAGGAGGAGCTTTGTACTATGTAATATTCATTGATGATTACACTCATTATACTTGGATCTATCTTTTCAGTACCAGATCAGATTTTCTAAAAATCTACACTGATTTTTCTAGAATGATGAAAACGCAATTTAAAAAAACCATCAAAACTTTTCATGCAGATCAAGGTGGAGAGTACATATCCAACCCTTTCAAAGATTTCTTAAAATCATAATGAACTCTTCTTCAATTATCTTGTACTGAAACTCTAGAACAAAATGGTGTAGCTGAACAAAAACACCGTCATATTATTGAAACAAGTAGAACACAACTTCTATCCTACTCAGTCCCTTCAAATTTTTGGGGTGAATCTGTTCTCACTGCAGTCTATACCATTAATCGTATTCCTACTGTGTTTATAAGAGGTATATCTCCATATGATTGTTTATTTGATAAGAAACCAACTTACTCTGAACTCCATGTTTTCGGGTCAACATGTTTTGTTCTTCTCTCAGAACGTGAACGAAACAAACTAGGGAAAAAGAATACCATGCGTGTCTTCTTAGGTTATGGTATATAACAAAATGGATATCGATGCTATGATCCTGAAATTAGAAGATTACGTATTTCTAGACATGTAACGTTTTGGGATAAAATACCATTTTGATCTCTTCCTTTGTAGCAAAGCATCTTCTCCAGAAAACTTCACTTATCTAGATCCTTTTGAAGATAATTCCGTTGAAAGTTCTTTGTCACCAGATAATCCTATAATCCATATTAATTCTGAACCTGCAGAAGTTACTGAAGTTGAAGCTACTGATGACCACTCTATGGAACATCCTAACATTGCATCTTCAACTGAGGATCTTGTACCTGAAGCTGTTTCACTTCCTCCTCGTGTCAGACGACCACCAGTTAAGTTTTCTGACTATCATTGCTCATTGGAAAGTATCTTGTCCTTACGTAAACGTAAGAGTTACAGGGAAGCTTCCATCATACCAGAATGGCAAGACTCAATGAAGGATGAGCTGACTGCATATAGACTGGCTGGCACATGGGAAATGGTGGATTTACCTTTTGGAAAACTTATTGTGGGGAGTCATTGGGTTTATAAGGTTAAGACTAAATCAGATGGTACATTGGAACGCTGCAAATCAGGTATTGTAGCTCAAGGAAATACACAACAATATGGCATTGATTATGAAGAAACTTTTGCTCATGTTGCTCGTATGACAACAGTGCGTACACTTCTTGCTGTGGATGTTGTACGTCATTGGGACCTTCATCAGATGGATGTTAAAAATGTATTTTTACACGGAGAATTACAAGTAGAAGTGTATATGCGTCCACAACCAGGTTTACCTCACTCTCCAAATCAGGTATGCAAGCTTCGTAAAGCTCTCTATGGTCTCAAACAAGCACCCCGTGCTTGGTTTGAGAAGTTTTCTAGTGCTATTCTTCAAATTGGATACATTCAAAGTCCGTATGACTCATCAATGTATATCAGAAAATATAAAAAGGGGATAGTAATTCTTCTTCTATATGTTGATGATATGGTTATCACACGCAGTGACATAGAAGGTATACAATCACTGAAATCTCATCTAAATTTATGCTTTCAAATGAAAGATCTTGGTCATTTGAGATATTTTCTTGGAATAGAAGTTGAAAGATCTTTTAAAGGTTATTTTATCTCACAAGTTTAGTATGCCAATAAAATTATCAATCGAGCTGGTCTAACTGATAATAAGGTTTTAGAAACACCCTTAGAACTGAATGTTAAGCTCAATCCTATTGAAGGAAAAGATTTTTGTGATCCAAACCTATATAGGCAACTAGTGGGTAGTCTAAATTATTTTACTATCACAAGACCGGATATTAGCTATGCAGTTCACGTAGTAAGTCAGTTCATGGCAGCTCCTCGCACCACACACTTTGCTGCAGTTCTCAGAATTCTCCGATACATCAAAGGTACTCTATATCAAGGATTACAATTCTCTTCTCAATCAGAATTTCATCTTCATGCTTATGCAGACTCAGACTGGGCAGGCGATGTAACAGACAGAAGATCCACTTCTGGTTATTGTGTGTTCCTAGGAAACTCTTTAATCTCTTGGCGAAGTAAGAAACAATCAGTTGTTTCTCGATCCAGTGCTGAGGCAGAATATAGAGCTATGGCACATGCTACTTCTGAAATAATTTAGCTACGGTGGTTACTCAGTGACATGGGCATTCATCTAACAGATTCTACTCCTTTGTATTGTGACACAACAAGGCTACCATTCATATTGCCCATAACGATGTCTTTCATGAACTTTCAAAACATACTGAAATAGATTGTCATTTTGTACGTCATCATTTCAAGAAGAAAACTATCACTCTTCCGCATGTGAAGTCAGAATTTCATCTTGCAGATCTTTTCACCAAGTCTCTGTCGTCTCCTAGACTCAAGTTTTTAGCCAGCAACCTCAAGATATGTTCTATAGCATCTTGAGGTTGAGGGGGGTGTTAAAAGATATGGCATTTACTCTCATATATTTGCTATATCTTGTTTCTCTTTGTATCATATTCTATATTCATTAGAATATATTTGTAATCATCTTATTTCCTTTTGTAGAATCATAAGTCCTGTATAAGATGTTGCTGTAACTTTTCATAAAGATTATTGAATCAGAGAAGAAAACCTTTTTCTCCATAATACTGTTGTCATGAAAAACTTTGTCACCGCTTTCGTGTTCTCCAGACATCTATGCACACAACCACTCCCAGACCCCTAGTCTTTTTGTTTCAATGTCAATGGAGATGAGTGATGCGTGTCGTAACCACAACAAATTAATTAATATTTTTCCACCTAATTAACAAGTAATATAGTGGTAGTTAAGTTCGTTCCCACGAGGAGCAAGAGATTCTAGTTGTAAGAATTGTCACAAAAAGGGGGGGTGTAAAGCAAAAGAAAGTAAACAAAGCAATTAAAAGATAAAGTTGAAATCAATAAGAGAGACAAGATCAAGGAATCATTCTTCGTTGCAAAACAATGATTAAAGTTATGTTCTTTTCTACTTGTTATTAGTCATGATTATCACCAACCGTAGGATAGCGAGGTTCTCTTAGCTAGCCTCAAAATCCCTTATTTCACTGAGTAACAAGTCCGCTTAGTTATCAGATTCTATTCAAAAGAACCACCTTGAGGTTCGCTTACAAGATGTAATTCCCCGAATGCATTAAGATCTATGAATTTGGGTTTAGTACTAGTAGTTAAACTCGGTTCGCTTGGTCCACTTTCTAGCGTTGTTTTTACACATAATCGCTCCACGGAATCCCTCCGCAAGGTCTTATGTTTGCTACTTATGTAAAGAGTCAAGAAACGATTACTTATCCCCTAACTTTCACTAGCTTTAGATCAAATTAACAAATCAATTTAGCGTGCACTCTAAACAACCTATCAATCAATCATGAATGAATAAACATTCCTATTAGTAAAAACAAACGATAAACATGTGAAACTTCAAGATAAAATTGAAAACAAAACTCAAATCATATATTAAGAACTAGGAATTCATCCTCAATCAATAAGAAAATTAACTACTCATGTTTTTGAAATTCACACAAATAATTAAAGGGAGAATTTTTCAAGTTCACACAAATAATTAAAAGAAGAATTTTGAAAAGCAAGCAAAAACACAAGTGTTGTGTGTGTAGAGTGGTGTGTAAAAGATATAAAAGTGTGTAGAGAACTTCTCTACTTATAGGCTTCAATGTTCTCCAAAACTTCCAAGGAATAGAATCCTCATTCCATAATAATTCAATTTCCAAATTCAAGTCTTTCTCATCTTCCATCTTCTCTTTCCAAATTTGAGCCAAATTCTCCATCCAATTCCAAATCCAAGTCTTCACACTCATGAGAAGAATCCACACAAAAATCTGTAATTTTGGTCGCCGGAAAGCTGGTATTATGGCCGGAATCCAGCCGGAAAAGTCATCGCCGGTCGCCTGAGATTCTGTTCAGCCAAAAGAATATTCCGTTCAGGTGCCGTCGAGAGCACCGGCCAAACGACGGTCTTCGTTAGTCAATGGGTCAAGGCAGAGGAGTGACTCAGCCACCGAGTCAGCATCTTACTCGGCTAACTGGTCTAACTGGGTTGGGTCGAATCGTCTGGATCGGTCATCGCCGAGTTGACTCGCCGGAATGGAGAACCGGCCGAGTTTCGGCTATTTACAGGACTTTCCCGGCCAAGTTCAGGCCTCTTTTCAGCTCCATACCTGCTTAAGAATCCTACACATACATCTAGTGTTTCATTCATTCAGTTTCATACACATCTTGCTGCTTCAATCTTCTCTACTTCGCCCACAACTCCACCAGAATTACTTTCTAACAACTCACCACCATCCTCACCGGTTCACTCAGCTCAGCTCCATCTACAATTCCATCTTCATGGCATCACCTTCGATTTCTTCATCTGGTTCACAATTCACAGCGGCAACTCATCAGCATCAGTTCAATCGAGCGGCACCCATCTTCTTTCTCCTCCATTGCATCACTTCACCGCACTTTCTCTTCAAAACCCATCTCACCGAGCCTCAACAATGAATGAGCCCATTTTCTTCCCTGGATCTTCTATAACAAATCAACTCACCACCTCTGAGACCGACAACAACTTCATCATCATTTTAACAGCATCACCAGACCCTCTTTTCAATTTCCAACAAACCCATCACCGTACTTGACCAATCGATTCAAACCCATACCTCTATTTCCACCTTCTTGACATAGCATCACCGATTCTTCATACCCTGATTTCATTTCGATCTGAACTCATCAGCAAACCCATTTCCAAACCTTATCAATTCCTTCAATCCACCACCAGTTGGTTGATTCATTCACAAGGAAAGCCCTAACTTCAATTTCCGCCATTAACCATCTCTAATATCTCGATTTTATCTTAAGAACAACATCTACGAACCCGAACCCATCTTTAATTCTTCTCCGCCCTCAATTTCTCGATCCGGGTTCTTCACAATAGAATGTAGTTGCGGGAAATCCTACACTACACACCTCACTCGAATTCGCTTAATCAATCCATTTGAAGATGAATAATAATATGTTTTATTAATTGTTTTCTTGAAAGATTTACAAAGAAATGTAGAACAGAGCTAAAGAAATTACAATCACTCTTAATTCTCTCTCCTAATGACTTGCTTAACAATTCAAAAAAGATCTGTCCCTACAACAGACTTACTCAACCCTTTATATAGGGTATTACAAAGTGGATGACAGCTAAGTTTGTCCTTTATTTTCGGAATCGACTTGCGAATCCTCGCGAATGTGTAACTGTTTGTCCTCGTGACACTCCTAAATCTCGCCAAGTCTTCACACTTTCCTCATGTTCTGACAGTCGTCATCTATTACGTCATTTATTTACCTCCATGCGACTCCTTCGCACGCGTGATCATTTATTAATCTCGCGAAGTATTGGTGTTGCGATATTCGATCCTACATCTTGCCTCTTTTTCCTTGAATATTGCTTGGAGAGCTATTTTTAAGGAAAAATTTGCCACTGCGGTGATCTTTGTTGATGAAGGAACAAGCGAAAGAATACTGGACTTGAAAAGTACGTACTTGCCTCTATTCTTTTGCGAAGTTCCGAAGCTTTGCGAAGTGAGCAAGAAGTACTATCTCTTAAAGTATGCGAAGCATGAAGTATTTATGAAATAATATAAGAAATCTCTTCAATTTCCCACAGAAATCTTCTTAATTTGACTCCTTAAATGTAGGGATAACCGTTTACACGTGTCTAAAATTACTCTTTTTTAGGTATATTTAATGTTATCCGGTCATCCTTTTTCTTCTATTTAAAGGGAAACTTCCTGTGAAAAACACTCTTTCTCTTCTTCTCTATCTTCCTCATAAATCGCAACTATTTCCTGCTTTGTTCATCTTCATCATCTTCTTTTTATTATCTTTTGTTATTGTTTTCATGGCATCCAGGTTCGTTTATTTCATTGATTTTGACTATTCTCTTGATTAATCTTCTTCATTGAAATTACTTCATCTTGATTCTATTCTTCTTTTGATGTTTCTTTCGCCATTTTTGTTTCAGCAAGAATAAACCCAGTTCTAAGTTTCCGTGGTGAACCCTAACATCCCTATTGGTTCGCAACCAAAATCTTCTTCATGGCAATCAAGTCTCTCGCTTCCAAAAAAACGACTGCGAGTAGTAAGGTATTTTAGAAATATTTACTCCTTTAATAGCAATTTTATTGCCTCTGTTTCTCAATTGATTTATTATTCGCGAGGATGATAAGAATGATGATAGATCTCCCAAAAAGGTTTCGCCATAATAATAAACACGATGCTTCTGTGCTTTGCTCCTCTTGTTTCCTTTTCGGGATTCAAGCATTCCACTTTCCTACGGTATCTTCACAAGGCAAATCTCCTCTTTGTAGCGACTTCTTCGCAAGATAAACCCATTTCTTCTTCTCAAGATAATGTACCATTCCCTACGATATCATCGCGGGATAAATCAATCCACGAATTCTACGTGAATGAAATTCTTCGGGACATGCCTCTTCCCACTCTTACTTTTACCTCACCCCCACCTATTGATCGGGTTTCTCCAATTGGCGGTCTTATAACCATGGGTGACTCAACTTTTCCTTCTTCCTCTACTATTTATTCTTCCTCAAAATCTATCTCTCTTAGCAAAGAAAATTTGGAAGGGATGGATATAGCTTTTAGAATTTTATCAGATACCATGAATGATGTTAAAAAAGCCTCCTTTGATCCCACCGGATCTAGCGTTTTCGAATCTTTGGGTAAATACTTTGGTTAGATACGATATCGCGAGTATCCTTAGAACAAGAAATTAAGACTTTGAAGAATAATCTTCATAATACTTTGTTGGATCGCGATAACCTTCGCAAGAAAAATGAAGAATTAAAAGGTATCTCTCCTCCCTTTTTTTTTTTTTTTTTTTTAAAAAAAAAAAAAAAAAACTTGGTTCGCCTCTCAAGTTTTGCACCAGAAACGTAAGATGGAGATATATCAACTGGAATCTATTGTAGAAGAAACTCGAATGGAAAGAGACGCCTGGATGGAGCAATATAATCGTTTAGATAATCTCCATACATTTTCTATGGATCAAATAAATAATCTTTCTCAAGAAAACATCTGCTTAGTTCAAAATCAAGAATTATTAAGTAATGAAGTGTCGCGTCTCTCATATGCTTTGAATAAATCTAATTTGGAGTTGGAAACCTTATCAGATGAAAATGGAACTTTATCTCAAGAGAAGCGATCTTTATTGGATAAGGTGGCGATATCCTCGCAACAACTTGATGCTTGTAAAAAAGCATTGAATGAGCAAGAACAGTCTATCTGCCTACTGAAAAATAAACTTGAAGATACTACCACTGAAAGAGATAAACTTATTCAGAATAGAATAAATCTAAGTGTTAAAACAAACCAACTCAAGGATGATTATACCAAGTTAAAAGAATCCCATTCTTCCCTTGCGAAGCAAAATAAGTTATTGATTTCTAACGAAAAGAGCTTGCGTTCGCGGTTAAAAGGTCTTGTTGGTGATGGTTTCGATAATGCCATGGAAAACTTGGGGAATAATTGCTTGGCCCTTACTCAATATCTTATCTCATGAGAAGGAAGGTAGTCATAAGATTTGATTTTGCCTTTTCCATTATTTTTCTTTTCTAATTTTATATACCACTTTCCATCTTATAAATTTAATGTCTTTCTTTACTTTTGCAGAATGCGAGAAAAATCTTCACTCTTCTCTATCTACTTTGGAAGCGGCGCATGCTAAAATTCGCAAGGAAAATGCAACTCTAGTTGCTTCCCTTGCCCAATCTCGTGACAGAGCCGGAGAAGGAGGTTTAACTACCTTAATCATTTTAAAGATATCCAGAGTAGAAATCAACGAAAGCACTTCTTCGTCAATTTCCTCCCAAAGCGAAGTTCTTGTGAATAATATTTTACTTTCTAAATCTCTTGATCCTGTCTATGTTGAACCAATGGAAGTTGAAGATGATGAAGTACCCAACTCTCCCGACACTGATTATGATTATGAAAGCTGCGAAGACCTCGCTAATAACGAAGTTATCAATAAGGATCCTTGCGAGATAATCTCTGATGAAAACACTTCAACTGGCGAGGGTGAAGCTTGACAAGATTGTTGAAGAATCTTTACCATCTCCTTCGGTGAGAATATTGATATAGAGAATTAAGTTTCTTTGTAATCTTGTTGAACTTTTCTTTTTGATTGTAATAGATTAAGTCCGGTGTTGGATGAATTAGTTTCTCTTTTGTCTTATTATAAGAACTCATTTCGCCACCTTATCAAGCAATCCCTTTATTTTCCATTAAGTCTTTTGTTGTAATCTTTCTCGCGATGAAAAGATCTCGATTGCCTATATTCAAAATGTTTAAAGATCTTTCTTGAATGTCATTATTGCGACAAGATCGCGGGGACGTCTTTACATTTTCATGTAATGACCCATTGGTCTTGCCTTATCATTATTTGTGTGGTCTTATTTTGCCTTCCTAAGTAAAGGTCTTATTTTGCCACCCCTCATTGCGACAAGGTCGCAGGACGTCTTTACATTTTCATGTAATGACCCATTGACCTTGTCTTATCATTTCTTAAGTATTTTTGCCTCTGCAGGACATTATATTTGCGACAATATGACAAGTTTAAACGTTCTTGCGACCATAAAATCTCGTGACATTTGTCGTCTTTGCGACGAAATCGCGGGACGTTCTTACACTTTCATGTAAAAACCCCTTGATCTCGTCTTACCCTTGCGTTAGTATTATTGCCTCTGCGGGATCATTGCACAAATATGACAAGCCTAAATTCTCTTGCGAAAATAAAGCCTCATGACATTTGCGTCTTTTGACACTTATCGGCTCCCTAATGGAGGGTGCCGCCCTTATCTTCTCCTGGTTGCCCCTTCAAGGAGGCGTACATCGGCCATACAAGACTAGCTCCTCCCATCCGGTCTTAACAACAACCAATTGTTTTCGCAGCCTCTTATCCCTTATACCTATATGGTTTATGGTTACGAGTGTGCACCCTAAGTGGAGTTTTCTTCGGGCCGAGTGCAGCATGTGCCAAGACTTGTCAAGAGTGGTAAGGAAGTTCCATGCTCCCCGCACTCTTGACTCAACCGTGTACCTCGGCGCCTTGGTCATATACCGACTCCTTGGAAGAGACCCTCGGGCGTCCAACCAGGGTATAACCTTATATATATAGTTGGAAATCCAAGGTATCTCCCCCGGATAGGCTTTCATGGGCCCCAAATCTCCATGACCCAGGTTTCAGGAGCGGTGTAACCTTCCACCTGAGCCATGTTAAGAGATACCCCCTTATATGACGTACTTTAGGTCTTACATTTGCCTCTTGCGAAATATCATTCGCGAACTAGGGTGTACGCCATAAAGGTTTGTCCCATTCACTCACTCATTCATATTTGTTAATTCATTCAAGCATTCATTCATTTTGCTTGAAGCTATCGCACAATCTTGCTTTATTTCCTTTGATCTCGCAATCTATCTGTTTCAAAAACATTATATCTGATTCCTTCCATTTCTCCCATCTCCTATGGGTAATATTTCTTAAGATATAATCTATTCCATGGCCTATTTAGTTTTTGCCCTACATCTTTGCCTTCAGGATCCATTAATCTATATGCCCCTGTTCCAACTATCTCCTTGATAATATAAGGTCCATCCCATTTTCTTGCCAACTTGCCACCATTTTCTCGCTGATATATAGGTGTTTCTCGCAGCACCAAGTCACCTGGCTGAAATTCACGTATCTTGACACGCTTGTTATATTCTCTGGCCAATCTTTGATAATTCTCCATATGTTGTAGTGCTTTCTCTCTTTTTTCTTCTAGTTCATCTAACTTGATTAAAATGTTACACCTGAGATTTTTCTCCCAAGCTTCTTTCTTTGTAGTTGGAATCTTAACCTCTGTCGGGAGTACAGCTTCAACTCCATATGTTAAACAAAAAGGGGACATGCCTGTAGCTTCTCTTCTAGTTGTATTATAAGCCCATACCGCATTGGGTACTTGTTCGCACCATCCTTTATTGTATCCTTCTAACTTTTTCTTCAATATGTCTGCGATTGTTTTATTTGTCGCACGCACGACCATTAGCCTGCGGGTATAGAGGAGTTGATTTCCCCATCGTATCCGAAATGCATTAAGCAACAATTCTATATTTTGTCCTTGTTGCTTCCCATTGTCGGATACCAACTGTCTTTGGAATCCCAAATCTGCATATAATGTTCTCAAATATGAAAGTAAAAACATCCTTATCGCGAATATGTTGTACCGCTTTCACCTCTGCCCATTTTGTGAAATAATCTGTTGCGACGATTAAATATCTTCTATGTCCCGTTCTGGTAAAAATGGTCCTACAATGTCTAAACCCCATTTTCCAAATGGCCAGACACTTGTTGAAGAATTTAACGGAGCTCCTGGTGCATGTATTTTCTTCCCATGCCTTTGGCAATCCTCGCAACGCCTTGACACTTGTTTTGCGTCCTCATGCATATATGGCCAATAATAACCCTGCATTTTTGCTTTATATGCTAAAGATCTTCCATTTGTGATTACCAAAGCATCCCCACTATGCAACATCTTTAATATGATTTCCCCTTCCTTTCTTGTTAAACATCTAAGTGAAGGCCCGTTAAAAGATCGTCGGTATAACACTCCATCTCTTAATTCATAATTTGTTGCACGGCTTTTTAATTTGTGTGTTTCCAATCTATTTCTTGGTGTTTCTCTGTCGGCAAATATGCATGAAGCTCTGCTCTCAATCTTCTTCGCGAGTGTTTGTGTTCCGTCTTCTACTACCATTACATCGGCTTCTTGTTCTTCTTCTTTATCAATTGACGGCATCAAAAGTGTTTGTATTTTAATATTTCTCGTAACTGGATCTGTCATCATACTTGATATAAAGGCAAAAGCATCTGCGAGCCTATTATTTCTCCTTGATATATGTCTCCACTTTATTCTTGGTATCTGCGTCGACAACTCGTCAACAAGTTTCTTATATTTTTGCAAAGACAATTCGTTTATGGCATATTCTTCTTTTATCTGGCGAATTGCCAATTGTGAATCACTAGTAATCCTTACATTCTCCAGCTTCATTTCTATTGCAAATCGCAAAGCATGTATTATAGCTTCATATTTGTTTCATTATTTGTTGATGCAAACTCCAATACGAAAGAAAGAGCTATTTTATTACCCTACAGCGATATCACAACAATTCCTATTCCATTTCCTTCTCCATTCGATGACCCATCTACTAATATTTCCCATCTATCTGGCTCCGTTAACAAATCTTTCGGATCTCCATGTTCTTCCTCTACATCCATCATTTCTTCTACTGATTCATCCTCTTCCAAAGGAAATTCGGCTAGAAAGTCTGCGACAACTTGTGATTTTGGCGAAGATAGTATTTCATATTTGAGTTTGCAATGACTTATTTGAGCATTCCATCTTTCAACTCTTCCCGACCTCTTTGAATTCTTCATCACTGATTCTATTGGTACTTTTGTCACCACCTTGACAACATGCGCTTGAAAATATATACGAAGCTTAAATGTTGCATAAACTAATGCCAAGATTAGTTTTTCAATTTTTGAGTAATTCCTTTCTGCAGCGTTGAAAGTTTCTTTGATGTAATAAATTGGTTTCTCTACTCCTGCGTCCACTCGCAGTAACACGCACTTAATGCATGCGAGGTTGTCGCAAGATAAATCAACAATTCTTCTCCTTCTTCTGCTTTTTGCAAAATTGATATATCCATTAAATGTTCCTTTATTCCTTGCAAGGCTTTCTCGCACTCATCTGTCCATTTAAACTTCGATCCCTTTCTAAGGATATTGAAAAAGTGCTTGCATTTGTCAGATGATCGCGAGATGAACCTCCCTAGCGAAGCTAACAACCCATTTAACTTTTGAACATCTTTTATTGTCGCTGGTGTTGGCATATCGCGAACTGCTTGTACTTTTCCAGGTCGACTTGAATTCCTTCTTTGGATACAATATACCCTAAAAATTTTCAGAGGCGACTCCAAAGGTGCATTTTTAAGGTTTACTTTGATATTAAATTGCCTCATTTGTTCAAAAATTTCTTTCAAATCTGTACGTGGTCTTTTGCTTTTCTACTTTTTATTAACATATCATCTACATATACCTCCAATGTTTTGTGTATCCATCTCGCGAACACCTTCTCCACCATCCTTTGGTATGTCGCACCGGCATTTCGCAGACCAAACGGCATTTTTGTATAACAGTACAATCCTCTTGGAGCAAAGAAAGCAGTATGTTCTTGGTCTTCTTCGGCGAGAGGAATTTGATTGTAACCCTTATATCCATCAAGAGATGATATCCTTTCGTTTCCTGCAGCTGCTTCAACCAATTGCGGAATATAGGTAATGGGAAACTATCTTTAGGACAAGCTTTATTTAGATCAGTAAAGTCTATACAAATTCTTATTCCTTTTTTCTTCTTTGGGACTATAACCATATTTGCTATCCATTCGGGATATTTTGCTTGTCTAATAATTCCCGCGTCCAACATTTTCTGCAATTCTTCTTCTATTTGAGGGTGATATCTTTGTCGCGATCTTTCTAATTCTTTGTTTAAATGGTTTTACATTCTTGTCAATTTCAATTTATGGCAAGCCAGCGATGGATCTATACCGGGCATTTCATCCATATCCCATGCGAAAATATCTTTGTAATCTCGACAACTCAACAGTTCTTCTTTCTTCATCCGCTTCCATTTTAGTCCCAATTTTTAAGATTTTAGGTTCCTCCTCGGTTCCAACATTCACTTCTTTTGTTTGTTCTACTGCGACATAACTAGACTTCGGTTCTCCCATAGGAGTTGGTCCTCTCATTTCCTTCGCGAACTCACTCCCTTTTTCCATGATTTCGCCAGGTATTCCTTTTCCCTCTTTTGCTCTTATCATGTAAATTCTAAATTCTTCTTCTTTCTTAATTTTGCTTTTATCATCTTCTGCGATCTTTTCGCTTCTTCACTTGCCCTTCATAATGCTTTACCTCGATTTGATGATATATTCTTCCTTTATCAATATCTCCTCTGATCTCACCAATTCCACTCGGCATAGGAAATTTGATGCACTGATGGAGTGTTGACGCTACCGCCTTAATTGCATGTACCCAAGGTCTCCCTAACAATATGTGGTACGGCGATTCCATATCCACTACACTTAATGTTACTTGTGTTTCAATTTCTCCGAGTAAAATTCGTAATTTTATCTCCCCTTTAGGTACTGTTATAGATTTTCCAAAACCATGAATATAATATCTTGGAGAACTCATTTCTTCATCTTTATATCCTAATTTTTTGTAGGTATGGTAAAACATGATACTCACCAAACTCCCTGTATCCACCAAAGTTCTATTTATTTCCCATTCTTCCGTTGCTTTTGCCGATTCTTCTCTTTTTCTACTTGCATTTATCGTGATCACTAGTGGAGATATATGATTCAAATTTTCTCTAGGTACTTCTGCAAATTTGTGAATGTTATTTTCTCGCTTTTCCCATTCCTTCAAAGACGATGTCTTCTCCTCATCTATAATCTTCTTTCCTTCAAAATCTCGTTTATGTATCCTTCCTCTAATATTTTCGTGGAATTCATTAACCATTGCTTTTGTAATTGAATTGTATTCCATATCTTCATTATGTTCCTTGCTTCTTAATTCTTCTATCTCATCTGATTTAACTTTTTCCTTTCTCATTTTTTTTTGATTTAAGCGATTTTAATTGTACTCTTCGATCTTCAATCTTGTTCAATCCCTGTTTCTAGCGCATATGTAGTTGCAGGGAAATCCTACACTACACACCTCACTCGAATTCGCTTAATCAATCCATTTGAAGATGAATAATAATAATGTTTTATTAATTGTTTTCTTGAAAGATTTACAAAGAAATGTAGAACAGAGCTAAAGAAATTACAATCACTCTTAATTCTCTCTCCTAATGACTTGCTTAACAATTCAAAAAGACCTCTCCCTACAACAGACTTACTCAACCCTTTATATAGGGTATTACATAATGGATGACAGCTAAGCTGTCCTTTATTTTCGGAATCGACTCGCGAATCCTCGCGAATGTGTGCTACTTGTCCTCGTGACACTCCTAAATCTCGCCAAGTCTTCACACTTTCCTCATGTTCGACATGTCGTCATCTATTACGTCATTTATTTACCTCCATGCGACTCCTTCGCGACGCGATCATTTATTAATCTCGCGAAGTATTGGTGTTGCGATATTACGATCCTACAAGTGAGAAACGATCAATAAGCATTTCGCCTCGATTTCGCCTCACCAAAAAGGATTTTATGATAATTGCACCCAAAAAAGACGGCTTTTTTATGGGTCGCACATGTGTGCGGGTAGGAATGAAGAGAGAATTCCGCAACACTTGAATGGTGGGAAGGACAACTTCCGAAATATTTTTAAAACCCACATCTTTTAATCATTTTGAAAAACCATTTTTCGACGATCTCTAAGAAAGGAAATCAACCACTATTATCGAGGATGAGATTACTTACTCACCTTCACATCCGATCGCCAATTATGATAACACCACTCTCACGGCATCCAATAGAAACGTTTTCCGCTCCTCGTCTTTATCTTCTTGGTCTTGGTCTTCGGTTTCAACTATTGATGATAAACTCTCGAATTTCATAAATCCTTGACAATTTGTAACTCTTTACCTTATACTCTTGTCGCTTGAAACTTCCTTATATATTTTCCTTCCCCACGGCTTATTAAAACAAAACAAATATTTCTCTTGTTTTTTTTTTTTTTATCTTTTTTTTTTTTTTTTTTTTTTTTAAAAAAGAGAAATAAAACAAACCATTGCCGTGGGAAAAGTACTTTACCGCTTGATTCTTCGCAACTTGTATCGTCTCGAAATCATAAACCTCAATAATTCTCACCTTTTGATTTTCTTTGCTCTTATAAATAAGTCTTCATACTTGTATGTATAATTATGCTCATTGTATTGTAAGTCCTCAACATATATGTAAAATCCGCCTTTTGTATGTTGCTTTACTTGAATTTGAAATTTGCTCTTTTTCTCGTTTTGTTGCTTGTAAACCTTAAACTTCTTCAACTTTCCTTGTAGATTTTGATGTCGCTCCTTGTTGATGATGATGGTGTTTCTATGGACCCGTTGTTGTGGAGAGAATGGTGCTAACTGCAAATTGAAATACAAGAAGGAGGCTTTCATCTATAGACGTCACCCTTATGATTGACAAAATTAGCACTCAAGAGATCAAAGAGTAGTGCTTCTATTGGTGGGAGGTTGGGTAGCTCACCATTCTACCTGGAATTAACGTACGGTGACACACACTCAAAAGAAAGCTCTTTAGTTAGATGGAAAAATTTCTGGTCGGTGCCTCACATGATATGAATACGGGTAGTCTCTACTAATGATTGATCAGCAACTCTAATAATGCATTTCTCCCTGCACCAAATTTGCATCACCGGCATGATTAAATCCATTATTTAACACTCTAACAAGCAAGAAATCCGTAGGTAGTTCCCTAACACTTCCAAGTTCAATTATGTCGGTCGTAATTCTCTATGTAAACATACCTAGAAGTATGCTAGTGACTCTAAAATCTCTAAAAGTTGGAGGTTTATGTAATTTTTTTTTTTTTTTTTAATTTTTTTTTTTTTTTTAAAATACATGCTTAACCACTCCCCCACACTTAAACCTTACATTGTACTCAATGTAATTGAATCCTCCTAGTAAAGTCAAGGTGGAAAATTTTAACATGATATGGAACAAGAAAAATAAATAACAAAAAGCAAAAAGATAAGAAATACAAAACCTATGGGTTGCCTCCCATGAAGCGCTTGTTTTAAAGTCGACGGCCCGACTTAGCTCTTGCAAGATTCACTCCCCATATACTAACAATCGGAAAATTTGGGGATCCACCCATAATACCTGTTTTGCAAACAATAACTCCATACAAATGTTAGCACAAGAAAATAATAGTGAAATTATCGCTCGATAGGAATTTCCCCCACACTTATTCTTGTCCACACTCGGAAGTGTATAAAGAACATAGAATTTGGGAACTTCCATGTATTCCTCTTGGCAAAACTGCATAGTGTTAGAATCAAGTGTTTCCAATGGTGGATATCTAGAAACAAAATCATCCAAAAATACTTTCGAAGCACATACATTCAAACCAATAAGAGGTAAAGGAGAAGAATCAATATGCAAAGGGTTAGACAAACCTTGCACAATCTCTTGTATTATAGAATCCTCTTCATCCTTAAAAAATTCAAGTGAATTACTTACCTCTTGTATATATCGTGGTCCTCTATTAAACCTTGCAACCATTCTTCGTCGTTTTCTACCTTAACCAAAGTCTTGGCATCATTAAAATCATTGGCTAGTTCAATTGGGTCTTCCACAAAATCAATCAATTTGGTTTCATCCTCTAGCATCATCTCTTCAACATTCTCATCATCGGAATCGGGCCATTCACTAAAATGATTCTCATCGGTATAGATTGTAGGATCTTCTTGTGCGGGTGTTACACCGTTTATAACAATAGGTAAGTCACATTCAATTTCCTCCTTTTGAATAGGCGAAGGATCGTTATTATGATCCGAAGTTGGAATGACTTCCTCATTGTTGCAACGCTCATACACTTCCGCGGACTCATATCTTTCCCTAAGGAATTTTGTCCAAGCACTAAATGCATCATCTTCAAGCTCTACCTTTTGAATAGGTGCTTGATCATTATTAAGATCAAGGCTCGAGTAAGCTACACTAGCGTCTTCAAAATCTCCAAAGGTTGGTCCTTTTCAACACAATCATCTTCATTTTCAGACTCACCATAATAAGAATCTTCATCGGTTTCATAACCTTTATCCGACGTCGTTTAAGTTCCATATGAATAGTCCTACTAATTTTCGCGACAAGCTCTTGGGGAGTCTCCATCATCTTCCAATTTGTATAATTTCGTACCAAGTTTCCCGACGTTCACACGCTTACCACCATTGATAGACTTTCTAGATCTGTATCTCCTCTTTTGGAAAAAGTGAAGGAAAAACACGATGAAGAGGAGTATATTCCAAATTATTTGTCTCAGCACATTACTAGAAAACAAATTGTTAGATGCATAACTATCCTTCCATCCCCTGTGATTGTCCACTTACATACCCGTCATGAGGTTGTTGATATGTATGAGAATATCCATAAGGTTCTCGAGGAAATTGATCATAGCCAAAATATTGGTTTTGATTGTATCCTAAGGATGGTTGGAAGTTGTCATAATGTTGAGGTTGAAAACCGTATTGATTGTTGTAATATGCTTGCTCTTGTCCACCATACATGGAAAACCGGTACCTGAAATAAAATTCTAAGAAACTAAGTTAGATACGATATAGAATCTAACAAAGCAAGAATAAAGCAAAAAGAAAAAAATAAAAACAACTAAAATCATCCGTTGCTCCTTCTCAAGCGGCGCCAAAATTTGATGCGTGTCGTAACCACAACAAATTAATTAATATTTTTCCACCTAATTAACAAGTAATATAGTGGTAGTTAAGTTCGTTCCCACGAGGGGCAAGAGATTCTAGTTGTAAGAATTGTCACAAAAAGGGGGGTGTAAAGCAAAAGAAAGTAAACAAAGCAATTAAAAGATAAAGTTGAAATCAATAAGAGAGACAAGATCAAGGAATCATTCTTCGTTGCAAAACAATGATTAAAGTTATGTTCTTTTCTACTTGTTATTAGTCACAGATTATCACCAACCGTAGGATAGCAGGTTTCGCTTAGCTAGCCCCAAAATCCCTTATTTCACCGAGTAACAAGTCCGCTTAGTTATGATTCTATTCAAAAGAACCACCTTGAGGTTCGCTTACAAGATGTAATCCCGAATGCATTAAGATCTATGAATTTAGGTTTAGTACTAGTAGTTAAACTCGGTTCGCTTGGTCCACTTTCTAGCGTTGTTTTTACACACAATTGCTCCACGGAATCCCTCCGCAAGGTCTTATGTTTGCTACTTATGTAAAGAGTCAAGAAACGATTACTTATCCCCTAACTTTCACTAGCTTTAGATCAAATTAACAAATCAATTTAGCGTGCACTCTAAACAACCTATCAATCAATCATGAATGAATAAACATTCCTATTAGTAAAAACAAACGATAATCATGTGAAAAACTTCAAGATAAAATTGAAAACAAAACTCAAATCATATATTAAGAACTAGGAATTCATCCTTAATCAATAAGAAAATTAGCTACTCATGTTTTTGAAATTCACACAAATAATTAAAGGGAGAATTTTTCAAGTTCACACAAATAATTAAAAGAAGAATTTTGAAAAGCAAGCAAAAACACAAGTGTTGTGTGTGTAGAGAGGTGTGTAAAAGATATAAAAGTGTGTAGAGAACTTCTCTACTTATAGGCTTCAATGTTCTCCAAATTTTCCAAGGAATAGAATCCTCATTCCATAATAATTCAATTTCCAAATTCAAGTCTTTCTCATCTTCCATCTTCTCTTTCCAAATTTGAGCCAAATTCTCCATCCAATTCCAAATCCAAGTCTTCAAACCCATGAGAAGAATCCACACAAAAATTTGTAATTTTGGTCGACGGAAAGCTGGTATTATGGCGAAATCCAAATCGGAAAAGTCACCGCCGGTCGCCTGAGATTCTGTTCAGTCAAAAGAATATTCCGTTCAGGTGCCGTCAGAGTTAACGGTCAAACTGACGGTCTTCGTTAGTCAATGGGTCAAGGCAGAGGAGTGACTCAGCCACCGAGTCAGCATCTTACTCGGCTAACTGGTCTAATCAATCGGGTCGATCGATGCGGATCGGTCATCGCCGAGTTGACTCGCCGGAATGGAGAACCTGGCCGAGTTTGGCTATTTTACGGACTTTCCTGGCCAAGTTCAGGCCTCTTTTCAGCTCCATACCTGCTTAAGAATCCTACACATACATCTAGTGTTTCATTCATTCAGTTTCATACACATCTTGCTGCTTCAATCTTCTCTACTTCGCCCACAACTCCACCAGAATTTCTTTCTAACAACTCACCACCATCCTCACCGGTTCACTCAAATTTCACTCTCCATCTACAATTCCATCTTCACGGCATCACCTTCGATTTCTTCATCTGGTTCACAATTCACAGCGGCAACTCATCAGCATCAGTTCAATCGAGCGGCACCCATCTTCTTTCTCCTCCATTGCATCACTTCAGCTGCACTTTCTCTTCAAAACCCATCTCACCGAGCCTCAACAGCGGAATGAGCCCATTTTCTTCCCTGGATCTTCTATAACAAATCAACTCACCACCTCTGAGACCGACAACAACTTCATCATCATTTTAACAGCATCACCAGACCCTCTTTTCAATTTCCAACAAACCCATCACCGTACTTGACCAATCGATTCAAACCCATACCTCTATTTCCACCTTCTTGACATAGCATCACCGATTCTTCATACCCTGATTTCATTTCGATCTGAACTCATCAGCAAACCTATTTCCAAAACCTTATCAATTCCTTCAATCCACCACCAGTTGGTTCAATTCATTCACAAGGAAAGCCCTAACTTCAATTTCTGCCATTAACCATCTCTAATATCTCGATTTTATTTTAAGAACAACATCTACGGACCGAACCCATCTTTAATTCTTCTCTGCCTCAATTTCTCGATCTGGTTCTTCACAATAGCAGAGCTGCTGCTTTTCTTTTCTTCTCAATTTCAGAGTAATGGTTAAGAGACGATAGCCTTCTCGATTTAGGGTTAGGGTGATATAGATAGGTACACCCCACGGATAAGACCCGATAAATACACCCACTGGTAGATGATAAGGGATACCCTGATGGCAACCCCCCTTAACCTCTGTGGGCCTGGCTTTAGTACTCCTCCAAAAGAGAGTTGCCCCTTAACCTTGACTGGGCTCCAGATAGTGTTCGCCCCTTAAATGACAATTTTGCCCTTTTTGCTCAATTAGAGTAATTTCTTCTTCTTTTCCTCCGTGTGACTCCAAAGTAGCTATAAAACTCAAAATTAGCGTAAAATACATAATTTACAAGAAAAATAGCAAAGAAAGCCTAAAAACAATAGATAGTAAATAGGATGTATTCTACACCCTATCAATGAGTAACGAGTGAAACCCCTCTGGGGTGGCGGCCCCATTCCGGAGGGGATCGAGACAATTTGATAGTTTTGGTATTGGGTATATTTCCTTTTTGTTCGCAATTGATGGATTGCTTATCGCTCTTCTTACCGGTGAGTCCGACAAGATTTAATTGTCCTTTTTTTTATAGTTAAGACTCCTCTTTATTGTGATGGGTATATCTCGTTTCTTTGGTTGGATTGATTTCTTTATGATGTGATTATTAAGGCGGTATTTGATTTTCATTTTAGAAGTGGGTTTCTGGTTTCCTTGTTAGGGTTTATTTTGTTTCACATGGGTTAATTTTGTAGGCTATTTGGAATTGGAGTTTTTGATTAGACAATTATGAAGAGTTTGTGAAGAAGAAACAAAAGTTTTCTCGTGTAGTTTTTCTTAGTTTCGGTTTGGTGGGAAGACGACAAGTCATATCGGCTTGCACCTTATGGAATCGGATTTAACTCGGGTTGTAAGAGAGTTTTGATTTTCTTAGGGTCAAAGTATTACCTTGGAACTTTCCCATGTTGCTTCTGTCGGCTGCCTTAGAAGCCACGTACTAGTTAATTTGATAAAATATAAGATTTCATAAAATGGAAAGAAAAAGTGTTTTGTTTACACCTTGAAAGAATTCTAGTTTTAGGTGATTAGTAATTTAGAGGGCCTTACCCCAGTTTTTATTTTTTCACGTGAGGTGTTAATTTGGTTCATAATACTTTGTTATTTTAGCCCACTTTCCTAATTTATCCTCCTTAACGAGTACCTCCCTTATTGATTGATTTTCCTAGGTTACCTCTCCCAAAAAGTAAAAATAAAAATAAAAAATAATAAAAAAGACAATAGTCACACTATCCGCTTCGGCTCCCCGACTTTGTTCCTAATGAGGCTCGCTGGTAGACTAGCACGGCAACCTGTTTAACTTATGTAGTAGTACGCTTCTTGGAGCTTAGCTTGTTAGGCTTCCAATTATTTCGTTAATTATGTAATAATAAAAAAAAAAAAAAAAAAAAAAAGGTTTTTTTTTATAAAAAAGTAAATAATAATAATTAGCCCCGTTCCTCAAAGGTTAATGCGTTCCAGAAGGTCCCAGGTTCGATCCCAGATGGCGCAATATTGCAAAATTTGACATGGAAAGAAGAGTTAGCTTGATCCCCTTGCGACATAATCAGGCCCTATCCGCGTCGGCTCCCTTGGCTGGTTCCTCGTGAGGCTCATTTGGTAGGCTAACACGAAACTTTGTTCCATTAATGTAGTAGTACGCCGTTGGAGCTTAGCTTATTAGGCTTCCAACTAGTTTCATGTAATAATCGTTATCCAATAATATAATTTTAATAAATAATTTTAATAAAGTAGGTAGTTTTCTTTTTCAACGGGTAGGGTTGGCTATCCAAAAGGAGACGGAGCACAACTTGTTGCCCGACTACCAACCAAATATGTGTAAATTTTCTTTGTTTTTAATAAAGTTTTGGTGCTATAAAAATAATAATAATAATAATAATAATAATAATAACTAGTTGGCTGGTAGCCGTGCAACAAGTTGCTTTCTCTATTTCCAGCTGACTCGTTTTTCTCCTCGTTTTTTTTTCCTCTCGTTCTTTTTCGTTCATACATCAAAATCTCTCTTTAGGGATTTGAAGTACCAGATTCGTTGATACTTTTCCGTGATTCTTCATTGTTGGGGATTCAAATTGGATTTTTGAAGACCTGTTTTTCTTTGATTGAAGTTAGGTTTCTGTTATTTTGGTTCTTTGTTGGTTCTTTGTGGGAGATTTTGACGATTGATGATAACGGTGGTGCAGTGGGGTTTTAAGGAGTTCCACCACCAATTCTGTAAGTGACTTTCTTTTATCTGTATTTAGGGTTGGTGATATTCGATTTCAAGGTTCTGTTCTTTCGGCCGGCTAATCAAAATTAACGGTGTTGGGAATTGATTTTGGGATTTTGGTTTTGCTGTTGGCTCCTTGTCAATCCAATTTGTCACGTTCGTCCATTGAGTAAGCAATTGTTTCACATTAATTTCTTTTTGCAATTGGAGTTTTGGGTTTACTTTAGGTTTTTGAGTTTTGGGTGGTATCAATTCTTTTGGTGATTGAAGTAACAGATTCATGAAATAGACTTGGGGGTTTTATGTGAGCATTGGAAGTGGAAGTGGGAGAAGGGTAGGGATTGAAGACCAGTATTGTGGTTTTCACTCCTCTGGGTTCTTCGTTTGGCTGTTGCAGAAGATTGTTAGTTCCATGGAACTGAAGTGAATTCGTGGTGGTTTTTCTGTTTTGGTTGCAAGGGAATCATATAGCTCTCCACCTTCTGTGTTGTAACAAGAATTTCTTTTTGTTTTAGAGATTGGTGTTCTTGTCTTTCCAGCAGTGGGGTTTTCGTCAATTGCTGAATTGATTTGGGGTTGTTGTGGTGGTTTTATTCAGCCTCCATCTCTTATAAGTAGCTTAAGAATTTTCAGGGCTTCGTCTTTTGAAGATAGTGTAGTCCTTTTCAGTGCTTTGTCAAAGTTTGAGGTTTTTCAGTGAATATCAGCGTCAAGTTTGATCACTTAGCTATCAGTCCTCTGTGGTGCAAGGTATTATAAAATTAGGATTGTTGTGTGTAAGTTGAAAGGTTGGTTCTTGTGGTTGGTTGCAAGTGTGTAGATTGATCAACTAGTTTTCGTGTATCAGGGTTGTCAGGTGCGGTGTGGTTGTTTATTATCCTCTGTGAAGGTTTAATTAGTGTTTTGTTGTATGGTAATTTGAGTTTTCATTGGTGTTGAATCCTTAAATTCCCATACATCAAACTCTAATTTTTATTTTTGAGTTATGGAAGTTGCAGTAAACGGTTAGGACAGTTTCTTTGTTCATCCTGTGATAATGCCGTGTACGAGATCAAAATCACAATCATCTTCAGTAGCTGTACATACGACTGTGGTCTCACCTGTTACACAGGTTGAATCTTCTTCGGGGTCATCTGTTAATCAATCAATAGGCCATGACAATGACTTGGATTATGATACATACTGTCATTGTCCATTTAAGAATTATGAGGATTGTCATGATGGTGTTGGTGGAAGAGGATATGTCAAGACGTCTATTCTCAAGCATATACATGATCGACATTACCCTACCCCTAAAAATGTCTCTATCTGCAAAGATAGAATATGCTCAGAAATTAGTGTGTACACGGCTTGGGAAAGGGTTTTACGACAATTACAGATGTGGCTGTGTGTTACATGTATGCAGTGTTACTCTTGGAAGCGTCCTTGTCGTGATCATGATGGTGGTGCAACCGTTGTTAATGGTCCTTTTAATGGTAGGGGGCTGATTTCCTTATATATGGTGTTGACAAACCTATATTACCTGCTTCGGTACCTCCGACACCACATACTTCAATGCTGTTTGGTGAATGTTCTAGCGTTTTAGGACAAGAAGCTGATTCATTGGGGTTATCAGTGGAGTTGCTCAATCTGGTTTTCCAGAAACAGATCACCACAGTATCAAGCATCCCTCCACAGTGTAGGCTTAATTTTTCTAGAACTTTAAAATTTACTCTAGATAGAGTGTTAAGCCAACCCAATGATATAAGTGCATGGCTGCAGTTGCTTTTACTTCCTGTATGCTCCCTCAGTTTATACTTTCCCAAAAGTTCTTCAGAGGAGAGATCTGGCACTAGAAAGAGACTTCAGAGTGCCTCAATAAATAGTGCCCTTGCTAAGTGGAGAGAACCACAGGGTTGTGTAGTGCTGGTGCAACAGATTCTGCTGATGCATAAGGAGATTCAAACAGGACGGAAACAAGGAAAAAAGAAGCGGAAAACTAATGTGGAAGCCTGCAAGAAGAAGATAAGCTACGGCCACTATAATGCAGCTATTAGGATTTTATCTTCTAATGGTGTTGCACCTGACAATTCAAATACCTTGGATGAATTGCAACTAAAACATCCAAGTGCACCTCCTCCCATTATTCCTTCAGGTGATGTTGCAGCTGCTCCGATTTCAGTGGATAGTAAAACAGTGTTAGATGCCATTAGGAGCTTCCCTAAAGGTACATCTTGTGGCAGAGACGGGCTTCGTGCTCAACACTTGTTGGATGCTTTAAGTGGTCTGCTGGTCAGCTTTCGAGGAATTACTAACCTCAATCATTTGGGGTAGTAAACTTATGGTTGGCTGGTGATTGTCCTGTTGTTTTAGGGCAATATGTTGCTAGTGCCCCTTTAACTCCAATACTCAAGCCAGATGGAGGCCTTAGACCCATAGCAGTTGGGACAATTTGGAGGCGTCTTTGCTCAAAAATCGCTGCAACCTCGGTTGGTCGAGAAATGGCTAGATCCTTGGGTGATCACCAATTTGTTGTCGGAATCCCTTGTGGTGGTGAAAGTATTATCCATGCAGCAAACAGGCTATTGGAACTGAAAGGTGCACATGGCAATACTACTATGATGCTTGTGGATTTCTCGAATGCATTTAATCTGGTGGACAGAACAACCTTGATTAGTGAGGTAAGAACTATATGTCCCAGTATCTCTCGGTGGGTCGAGTTCTGCTATGCTCGGCCGGCTAGACTATACTATAATGATAAAATTTTATCATCAGCACAGGGGGTTCAACAGGGTGATCCCCTTGGACCGCTTCTTTTTGCATTAGTTCTTCATCCCCTAGTCCGTAAGATTGCTAGTGAATGCTCTCTTGATATGCATGCATGGTATCTCGATGATGGGACTATCATTGGAGATACGCTGGAGGTGTCAAAAGCTCTTAAAATCATCCAGCAAGGAGGTGTGGAAAGAGGATTGCACTTAAATATCAAGAAAACAGAACTTTTCTGGCCAACATCAGATCCAAGGAGTTTTCTGGCAGATGTTTTCCCTACGACTATCGGCAGGGCTTCAAAGGGTGTCAAGTTGCTTGGAGGGTCTGTCAGCCTTGACAACCATTTTCGCAGCGACTTAGTTATGGTTAGAGCTGAGAAAACAATCCACTTAATGAATTCTGTGAGGCAGTTGAAAGACCCACAGAGTGAGCTCTTACTTTTACGAAACTGCACCGGAGTTTCGAGATTGTATTTCACTTTGCGGACAACAAGCCCCGAAGTCTTGCAGGCTGCCACAACTTATTATGATCAACACTTGATGCTACATCTCCAACATTTGATCACAGGTGATGGGGCTGGATTTGGTCCCCTTCAACAAAGACTTGTCACACTGCCTCTTAAAGATGGAGGGTTTGGTGTATATACAATGGCGGACACAAGTCAGTTTTGTTATTTGGCATCGCTTACTCAAACTCAGCGCTTGCAGAATACTATTTTGAGCTCCATTGATGTGTCAGCACCGAGCCATGCCTATCAATATGCTCTCGACAAGTTCTTACAGGTCTGTGGTCTTTCTTCTTTCATCGTCAATTCCACTGCCCCACATCCTATGAAAGTTTTGGCAGCACAGTTTTTTGATGTTGTTAAGAGTGAGATTCCAGTTAAGTTCAATTTGTCAGCGCGGGATGCAGCTTTGTGGCAGAGTAATAAACTTGACCATGCTATGGATTATTTGAAAGCTTGTCCCATTCCTGGCCTTAACCAATCACTTGGGTCGAGGCAGTTTCGTGCAATTGCTCAGTATCGGTTAGGCATACCATTATTTCCTGTAGATAGCACCTGTTCGTGTTGTGGTCGTGCTATGGACGTCTTCGGAGATCACGCACTCCACTGTGCAAGCGAAGTTGGTATTAAATTCAGGCACAATGTGGTACGGGATGTCCTTATGGATATTTGTTATAGATGTGGTGTTGCGGCTGGGAAAGAAGTCCCTTTGGGATTTTTATCTGATAATGATAACGCCCTCAGGCCTGCCGACATCCTCATATATAATTGGATCAACGGACAAGATACCTGCTTCGACGTCACAGGAGTTTCACCATTTTCAGGCGGAGGGATTCATAACTTCACACCTAGCCATGCTATTTCTGCGGCAGTCGTTCGTAAGCGCAACAAGTATTTAGACAAGTGCACGTCGCAGGGATATCAGTTTTGCGCCTTGGCTTTCTCAACTTTGGGTGAGCTTGGAGAAGACCTTGTTATTTTGTTGAGGAGATTGAAGAATTGTCTTACCAACTATGATGTTAACAACAAAGTAGGAGCTTTCTTTTCCATAGGGTAGGTTTGGCTATCCAAAAGGGCGTTGGTGCACAAATTGTTGCCCGACTCCCGCCCATTCATGTACAAAATGACTTTGATTTTGTTTAATAAAATCCCCTGGGGGCAATATTTTTATAATAATAATAATAATAATAAAAAATTATAATAAAAAAATAAAATAAAATAATAATAATAATAATAATAATAATAAATACTGCAATATTGCAATAAGTTTTGGTCACAGGGGTCTCTCCATTTACAAGTGCTAGAACTCGCTCTTTCACTCCCGGTCATGCCATTTCTGCTGCTGTATCACGCAAGTTGCATAAATATCAAGAATTGTGCGCAAGGCATGGTTACGGCTTCCAGGTTTTAGCCTTTACTTCCTTTGGTGAACTAAGTGAAGACACTGTTACCTTTCTAAAGCGTTTGAGGAATTGTTTTGTTAGAAATGACGCCAACTATAAAATTGGTAATTCACTTTTTCATAGAATAGGTATTATTATTCAAAAGGTGTGGGTGTGACTTGTTGCTAGGCTACCTAACATATCTTGTAACGTTGATCTTTCCTTTTATGAATAAAGTAATGTTAAAAAAAAAATAAAAAAATAATAATAATAAATTATTGTTTGTTACACATGAGGCTCGCTGGTAGGTTAGCACAGCAACCTGTTCAATTAATGTAGTAGTATGTTGTTGGAGCTTAATTTGTTAGGCTTCCAACTAGTTAATGTAATACTCTTTATCCAATAATAAATTATTGTTTTAAAAATAATAATAATAATAACTTTAAAAAAACGGGCACCTAGCTCAGATGGTCATCCCCGTTTCCCAAAGTTTCGTGCGCTCCAGGAGATCCCAGGTTCGAGCCCCCAATGGCGTAATATTGTAGGAATTAACATGGAAGGTAGTGTTAGCTTGCGCCCATTATGACACAATCTCAGCCCCACCATCCGCTTCGGCTCCCTTGGCTAGGTTACCCATGAGGCTCGCTGGTAGGTTAGCACGGCAACCGGTTCAATTAATGTAGTAGTATGTCGTTGGAGCCTAGCTTGTTAGGCTTCCAACTAGTTAATGTAATATTCTCGTGTACAAAATAAATTCCATTTTATTAAAAAATAATAATAATAATAATCAAGATGCTAATTCCAAAGTAGGCGGTTCCCTTTTTCATCGTATTGGTATTACTATTCAGAAAGGTATTGGTGCTCAGCTTGTTGCTAGGCTACCAACAAATTCTTTGTAAAAATCTGACTTTGTTTGCTTTTCTAATTTAAGCCTTTTTTACGGTGTTTTAAAATAAAATAAAATAATAATAATAAGTTGAATCAGTTTTTCCTCAGTTTTTCTCTCGTTGAATCAGTTGGATGATTCAATTGTTCTTCTCCTTTGTAGATTCAATTAGGGTTTTCTCAGTTTAGAGAGAGTACGTTAGTTGAATCAAGGTTTTTGAATTGTTTAGGGTTCTTTTGTTTGAAAGTGGCGTTTCAAAGGAAAGAGGGGTTTCTTTGTTCAGATTGTTAGTTGTGTGGAACTGAAGTTGAATTCGTGATTGGTTTATTGTGGAACTGTAGTGGAATTGAATGCTTTGTGTAATTGTAGTTGAATTAGGGGTGGTACTTTTGTGAATTTCTTATTGATTTAGGGATTCGAGTTCTTGTTTTTTTTCCCCAGCAATTGGGTTCAGTTTTGGGAATTTGAGGCAGTGGAGGCAGTGCGGTTTTCATCGATTGCAGAATTGGGTTTGGGTTGGTGTGGCTGTTTCCTTCAACCTTCATCTCTGAGTACTCTGAGTAGCAACTTTCATTTTCAAGGCTTTACCAAAGTTTTAGGGTTGGGTTTGTGGTTTACTTGCAAGGGAGAGGACTGATCAACTAACTCTCAATACACAGTGGTGCTCGGTGAGTAGTTTCTGCTTATGTCATGTGATTTTTGTTTGTTTTAAGCTTGTGCTTGTTCAGTGATTGATCAGTGGTGTGGGAATTACACAGTTAGGATTGTTGTGGGTAGTTGAAGGTGATTTTGGGGTGGTTCTTGTGTTTTGGTTGTTGGGGAGAAGTTTGTTCAAATAGCTCTCAATCCTCACTGTTGCCAGAGATTTTGTGATTTTTCAATGAACAGCTTTGAAGATTCAGGTTGTGGTGGTTTGGTTTGCTCTTAATTAGTGTTTTATGAATGGTATTTTAAGTTTTCAGTTGGGATTGTTTTCCTAATTTGAAATCTTAATCTTCCATTCCTTGAATTCTAATTTTTCTTCAGCAAGTGTAGTACAAAGGGAACAATTAGTGTTGTTATCATGCCTAGAACCATATCATCATCTAAAAGACCATCATCGTCGTCTCTTTGTGTGTGATGAGTCTCTTGCCATACTAGGGGTTTTTTCATCTTCTTCTACAGGTGAGGGTGTTTCAGTGTCCCCTCAGACAAACTCAATTTCAAACTCTCAAGAACAAATACCTTGTATTGATAACTCAGTAGATGATGTTTCTTCGTTTCACTGCCCATAAAAACATTTCGAAGAATGTCGTGATGCTATAGATGGTATAGGGTATGCTAAGAGCTCCATCTTCTGGCACATAAAAGATATGCACTTTCATGTTGCAGATGGTGGTTTATCCATTTGTAAAGAACAGATAAGTACAGAATACGGTGTTTTTATAGCTTGGGAAAAACTGCTCAGGAAGATGAAGATGTGGTTATGTTTTCCCTATATGCAGTGGTATGCATGGAGGAGAACATCTTTGTGATCACCACGGAGGTATATTACCCGGTCCTTTCAATGGTAGTGGTGCAAATTTTTTGATACATGGGGTCGAAAAACCTATGATGTATAACCCTTCTCCTTATGCTACTTCTACCAGTAATGAAGAGGACTCTGAGGGTCTTAATATCGTATGCTTAATCGAGTTTTGAAACAGATCACTATAATCTCGAGCATCCCACCTCAATGTCGCCGCACTTTTCTAGAACTTTAAAAACATCTCTGGATAAGGTGCTCTTCAACCCCCGTGATCTCAAGTCATGGTTACAAATCTTGCTATTACCTATTTGCACTCTCAATTTATATATACCAAAACCTCAAGGGAAGAAAGATCGTGCAAACGAGAAAAGGCTACAAACAGCAACTATTAATAAAGCTTTGAACACATGAAGGGAACCAAATGGATGTAGTATTCTAATTCAGCAGTTATTGGAGGCTCAACAACAAGCTCAAAGAAGCAGGGAACAACGCACTAGAAAGAAACCAAAGACCAATGTGGAGGCTTGTAGAAAGAAACTAAGTTATGGGCAATACACAACAGCCATCAGAATTTTATCTTCTTATGGTGTAGCGCTACATAATGAAGATACTCTTCATGAATTACAATAGAAGCACCCATACACTCCCCCTCCTATCATACCTCCAGAAAACATAAACTGCTCTCCAGTTTCTGTTGATAGCAAATCTGTCTTTGCTGCTATTAGAGGTTTTCCAAAAGGCACCTCATGTAGTAGGGATGGACTTAGAGCCCAACACCTACTTGACGCTTTAAGTGGATCTGCATCTGCTGTTTATGAAGAGCTTCTTACTTCCATCTCAGGTGTAGTGAACTTGTGGCTTTCTCGTAGGTGTCCATCTGCTCTTGGAGAATACATTACCAGCGCACCACTCACACCATTGCTCAAACCTGATGGTGGTCTAAGACCTATAGCAATAGGTACAGTCTGGAGATATTTATGCTCTAAATTAGCTGCAAGTTCTGTGTGCAAGGAGATGGCAAGTTATCTGGGTGACCACCAGTTTGGAGTTGGCATCCCATGTGGTGAGGAAAGTATATTGCACGCTGCCAACAAAATGCTTGAGATGAAAGGTACTCAAAATAACATAACTATGATGCTTGTTGATTTTACTAATGTGTTCAATTTAGTTGATAAAACAACCCTAATTCAAGAGGTTAGAGCTAGATGTCATAGTATATCACATTGGTTTGAATTCTGTTATGTTAAACCTGCAAAATTGTATTACAATGAGTCCATTCTTTCTTCTTCTCAAGGTGTACAGCAGGGTGATCCACTTGGACCATTGTTGTTTGCTTTAACTTTACATCCCCTTTTCTGCAAAATATCTTCTCAATGCTCATTGGACCTTCATGCTTGGTATCTCGATGATGGTACCATCATTGGAGACACACTGGAAGTATCTAAGGCATTACACATTACATAATGAAGGTGCCACAAAAGGGTTACATTTAAACATCAGGAAGACCGAAATATTCTGGCCTTGTACAGACCCTAGAAGCTTGGATGTCAGTGTATTTCCTGCGAATATAGGTATGCCATCTAATGGAGTGAAAATACTTGGGGGACCAGTCAGTTTGGACACTCAGTTCTGCAGTGATTTGGTTATATATAGGGTTGACAAAACTATACAGCTTATGGAAGCTGTTAAGAAGTTGAAAGATCCTCAGAGTGAGCTCTTACTTCTACCTAGCTGCACTGGTGTTTCAAGGTTATATTTCACCTTGCGTACTACAAAACCTCAGGTCCTTGCAGCAGCAACAAGCCACTTCGATCAGCACTTATTTCAGTATCTTCATCTTTTGATCACAGGGGATGGTTCTGGATTTGGTCCACTTCAGCAACGACTAACAACTTTGCCTATTAAGGATGGTGGTTTAGGTGTATATACAATGGAGGATACAGGTCAATATGGTTAACTGGATTCATGCATCCAGACACAAAGCTTACAAGATATCATTTTGAGGTCTGTTGACACGACTACACCCAGCCCCAACTACCAGCTTACTCTCGATAAGTACATGCAGGTATGTGGTCTTACGCCTTCTACTTTTACCATCAATAACACTGCCCCTCACCCCATGATATCCTTGGCAGCTCGTTATTTCGATGTTATTAAGAGAGAGTTACCCACCAAATTTACAATGTCAGATTGGGATGCAGTCTTATGGCAAAGTAACAAGTTGAAACATGCTATGGATTATCTGAAAGCAGTTCCTATTGCTGGTCTGAATCAGACTATTGGGCCGAGACACTTTCGTGCCATCACTCCATACACATTGGGTATACCTCTATTCCTTGCAAACATCATTTGCACACTTTGTAAACGAGATATGGATGTTTATGGTGACCACGCTATCCACTTGCGCAAGTGAAGTTGGGCCTATATTCCGTCATGATTTGGTTCGTGATTTAGTGATGGACATCTTCTTTAAGGTCGAAGTCATTTGCAAGAAAGGAAGTACCAATGGCCTTCTTGTCGGACACGAACGCACCTTTGAGAACCGCTGATCTACTTGTCTACAATTGGGAGAATGGACGGGATGTGTGCTTCGATGTCACGGGTGTCTCACCTTTTACAGGAGGAGGGATTCGTAGCTTTACACCAGGTCATGCTCTTTTCGCAGCTGCCACCCGTAAATACAACAAATACTTAGAGAAATGTACAACTCATGGTTATGGATTCAGTGTTTTGGATTTTACAACGTTAGGAGAACTTGGACATGATATGATTTCCTTATTGTTGAGATTGAAGAACTACTTTGCTAGTTGTGATGCAAATAGTAAAGTGGGTAGTTTTCTCTTTCATAGGATAGGGTTGCTATCCAGAAAGGCGTCGGGGCACAACTTGTTGCCCGACTTCCAATCATTTCTGTGTAAATTACATTTTATTAATATTAAATAATAATAATAATAATAATATTGCGCGGCTCCCAGCCAAATCTTTGTAAATTCACATTTGTTTTTCTTAATAAAAGCTTTCTTTGGTGATAGGTGTAGAATACACCGTATTTTCTATGAAGAGTTTATGCTTTCTTTGCTATTTTTCATGTGAATTATGTATCTTATGTGTGTTTTTGAGTTATTAGGTACACGGAGTCGCACGGAGGAAAGAAGCGGGAAATCACCCAAATTGAGCCAAAGGGCGAAATTGTCATTTCAGGGGCGAATACTATCCGGAGCCCAGTCAAGGTTAGGGGCTGCTAGCTGTGTAGCCCTTATCAAGTGAGAAACAAAAGGGTCCGCTTATGAAGCCCAGCCGAGCCCATTGAGAAAACAACTCAGTTTAGCAAAGGGCCTGTTCTACATGATATTGTGCTATTGGCATGTGCGATAGAAAGGGCAAGTTACAACTACAAAGAGATTATAGTTATGTCTCTTTTGAAACCAGGTTCAGTTCACAGCTAAAGAAAAAGACCCAAGCCGTTGTTCCAGTAGCCGTCGACCGAGCCTGCAGATTTTGCCGTCAGTTCAAGTAGTGGTTCTAGGGTTTAGAAACATGAGACTTCTCTTTCTTCTTGTGATGAACTCCATGAATATGAACTAAGTTTTTATTATTGGTTGAAGATGTAGTTGGATTTTGCAACCAAGTTATGATTTTTATGAATTAGTTTTCTCTCAATATTATCGTATGATTTCTACGGGTTACAATAATTGCATGATTGATGGATTGCAATATGATTGAATGTTTGTTTAGTCGAGTCTAGAATTGATTGAACTCACATCCATATCTATAGCTATTTTAGGGTTTTCATCGAGCTATAACCTTGAATATTAGTAGCATGATATGATTCTAGGTTGTAGTGATACATCCTCGTAATTATATGTAGAAATTGACCTTTGTTGAATTGTTTGCGCAATGTATTACAATTGCATTGATTAGCCTATTTCTCGAAACTTAATGCTCCTAGGAATTGAACTTGATTAGCGCAAGGCGTTAGGTTATTCTTTAGGTAGATTTCACATCTTGTGACCCCTAATGTGTGTGTTGATAACTTTGGAAATTTACGGAGTATTCTTGCAATAAGGTATTCCATGGCTTTTGATGATAGCGAGATTAAATACGAATTCTATTCATATATTCATAAACTTGTTTACAATTGAAGATGAAACCTTTATCCAATATTTCACATCCTTGATTTGCGAGTTTACTTTTTATTGTTTTGTTTTTATTTACACATTCACAAAACCCTCGGTGTTTTATATAGGAAACCATAACAATTTGACAACCTAGACCTCTCTGTAGGATCGATCCTTTCTTTCCCTTGCTATATTTATATTTTGAGTAGTAAGAAAGTGTAATTATATTTGTGTCGGTGACAACCGGTCACTGCTCCCTTTCAATAATTATAATAATAATAACAATACTTTATTCATCAAAGGAAAGATCAATGTTACAAGAAATGGTTTGTTGGCAGCCTAGCGACAATCTAGAGTCTTTTATTATTAAAAGCCTGCCTTTTTTTTTCCAAAGAGGTGTGGGTGCCCAGCTTGTCGCTCGGCTTCTCTCTACCTATGTGTAATGAACTTACTATTTATATATTAATTATTATTTATTAAAAATAAATAATAATAATAATAATAAATACAATAAATACTGGGTAAGCCATAACTCGTAAACTTCATCCCAGGGTCATGCCATCTCTGCAGCTGTCACCCGTAAGTACAATAAATACTTGGATGTCTGCACTTCACTCGGTTATGGCTTTGGTGTGCTGGCCTTTTCCACTTTTGGTGAGCTTGGTACGAATTTTGTAAATTTTTTGAAGCGAATAAGGAATTGCATGGCACGACATGATGCCAATTTCAAGATGGGAAATTCTCTTTTTCATAGGTTAGGGATCGTTATTCAAAAAGGTGTCGGCGCCCAGCTTGTTGCTAGGTTGCCCACCATCCCTTGTAATGTCGCTTTTGATATTGATTAATATTAATGTCGACTACTGATGTTAGGAGCTTCAATGAAGGTATGTTTCCTATCGACATCGGTAGACCCACTAGTGGTGTGAAGCTTCTTGGAGGCCCCGTCAGTCTTGATCTGCAATTCTGCAGTGATATGGTTGTTACTCGGGTTAACAAAACCATACAACTTATGGCTTCTATTAAGAAACTTAAAGACCCCAAAGTGCGAATTTGCTCCTTTTGCGTAATTGTTTCGGGTGTTTCTAAGTTATACTTCACCATGCGCACCACCAGGCCTTTGGCGCTCCAACAAGGTATTGACTTTTTGATAATCATCTTATGCTATTTTTGAGGCACCTTGTGACTGGAGATGGAGCTGGCTTTGGCCCATTGCAGCAACGTATCTCTACCCTGCCCATTAAAGATGGTGGTTTGGGGGTCTATACGATGTCTGACACAAGTAAATATTGCTATCTCGCTTCTCAGAGTCAAACCAGGTCTGTGCAGAATGTTATACTCAATGACCTGTACTCTGCTTGTCGTGAGAATGACCACACGTACCAGCAATCCTTACAGTCCTTCATTCAGGTTTGTGATTTACCCCCTTCCTTCAGCCTTGAAGGAACTGCCCCTCTTCCATGCATACCGCGATTACCTACTTTGATGTTGTGAAGAAGAATATTCCAAGCCAATTCATCATGTACGCAAGAGGGTCGGTTTTGTGGCAGTCTAACCGTATGAAGCATGCACAAGATTACCTTTTGGTGGTTCCTATTTGTGGGCTTCAACAGTATTGGACCACGACAGTTTAGAGCTGTTTTTGTGTTATCGACTCGGTATCCCCCTTTTTCCCAAAGGAGGCTTGTGTTCATGTTGTAGGCGAGATATGGATATTTTTGGTGATCATGCAATTCACTGTGCCAGTGAGGTTGGTCTTAAGTATCGTCATGATCTTGTTAGAGATGTTGTTGCTGACATGTGTTATAAAGCTGGTGTGCATGCTAGGAAGGAAGTGTCTTTGGGGCTTATTTCGAAAGGCAAAGCCATGAAGCCTGCGGACATCCTTGTCTACGGTTGGGAGAACGGGAAGGATGTGTGTTTTGATGTTACCGGTGTTTCACCTTTCACTACCGCAGCTGGGGATGCTTTTGTACCGGGCCAGGCCATTTCCAATGCCGTTTCTCGTAAACGGTCCAAATACTTGGATGTATGCACTTCTTCCGGATATGGTTTGGGGGTTTTGGTTTTCACTTCCTTAGGGGGTCTTGGTGAGGATTTTGTTGCTCTTTTAAAAAGGCTTAAGAACTGTTTGGCTAACTTGGATGCTAGTACTAGTCCTGGTAGTTTCCTTTTTCATAGGTTGGGCTTGGTCATTCAGAAAGGTATTGGTGCTCAGCTTGTTGCTAGGCTACCAACCACTCCTTTGTAGTTTTCCTTTGTAATTTTTTCATAATAATAATAATAATAATAATAAAGTTTAAAAAGCGAGGTTGGTATAAAGTTTCGGCATAATGTGGTGAGAGATATTGTCATGGATATTTGTTACAGATCAGGTGTCGCGGCTGGGAAGGAGGTAGTTTTGGGCTTTTTGTCTGACAACAACAATGCTCTCAAGCCTGCTGACATCCTCATCTACAATTGGGAAAACGGACAAGACACCTGCTTTGATGTGACGGAGTTTCACCTTTTCGAGTGGAGTGATTCGCAGATTTCACACCGAGTCACGCTATCTTTGCACGTGATTACTCTATGCAAGTGTAACAAATATTTGGACAAGTGTGCATCTCAAGGGTACCGTTTTTGTGCCTTAGCTTTTACTACTTTAGGTGAACTTGGAGATGACTTTGTTTGTTAAAGAGATTGAAGAATTGTTTGACCAACTACGATGCTAACAACAAAGTAGGTGGTTTGCTTTTCCATAGGATAGGTTTGGCTATCCAAAAGGGTGTTGGCACAGATTGTCGCCCGACTTCCACCCATTCATGTGTAAATAACTCTTATAAAAATAAAATAATAACTTTTAATAAAAAAAAAAAAAAAAAAAAAAAAAAAAAATATTTGGACAAATGCACTTTGCATGGTTATGGGTTCGGTGTTCTGGCCTTTTCTACTTTGGGTGAGCTCGGAGTAGATACTATATATTTTCTGAAAAGATTGAGGAATTGTATGGCTAGGCATGATGCCAACTTCAAGTTAGGCAACTCTCTTTTTTATAGACTAGGCATTGTTATTCAAAAGGTGTTGGCGCTGACTTGTTGCTAGGTTGCCCACCATTCCCTGTAATCCTTGTAATCTCGACATTGTTCTTTGATCATAATTATAATAATAATAATAAGGAGTCGGTGCTCAGGTCGTTGCTAGGCTACCAACTCCTTCCTTGTAATCTTTGACTCTGTTTGTTTTTCTTAATAAAAGCCTTCGTGGCCCCCTTTCATAATAATAATAATAATAATAATAATATAATAATAATAACATCATTATTGGGGCACAGATTGTCGCTCGACTCCCGCCCATTCATGTGTAAATAACATCATTTGTTTCTTTTAATATAATCATGTAGCTGGACCAAGATAGTTCAGTTCTGTTTTGCAATATCGCTTGGGCATTCCTCTCTTTGAAGAAAACAGTCAGTGTCCTTGTTGCGGGAAGCTAATGGATGTCTTTGGATACCATGCTATTAATTATGCTAGTGAGGTGGTGCTTAAATTTCGACATGATATGGTCAAAGATGTCTTGGCTGATATTTGTTATAAGGAGTGTTGCAATTAGGAAAGAAGTCTCTTTGGGGCTTGTTTCTAATGACGACAAGGAGCTCGGGCCGCGGATATCATGGTTTACAACTAGGAAGATGGCGAGAGATGTTTGTATGGATGTAACAGTGTCTCTCCTTTCACAAGTGCAGGACTGTAACCGCACCAGGATACGCTATCTCCAGCTGCTTGTCACTCGCAAGAACAATAAGTATCCTGGATAAGTGTACTTAAACACGGCTATGGTTTTGGGGTACTAGCATTTTCAACCTTTGGTGAGCTCGATCTTGATATCATATCCTTTCTTAAGAGACGAGAAATTGTATGGCTAGACATGATGCTAATTTTAAGATTGGCAATTTTCTTTTTCATAGGTTATGGATTGTTATTCAAAAGGGTATTGGTGCCAGTCACTGGTAGCTAGGTTAATGAGGCCATTTCTTGTAACTTTGATTCCGATTCTTAATAAGAGTTAGGGTTTCAGTTTTTTATGAAAAAATAAAATAATAATATTAATTGTAATAAAATGAAAAGAGTTAGGCGTTGGCGCCCAGCTTGTTGCTCGGTTGCCTTCTACCGACTTGTAATGTACTCATTTTCGTCTTGCTAATAAAATGCCCTGGGTGTCTCTTTCATAGTAATAAAATAATAATAATAATAATAATAAAATGCCCTGGGTGGCCTCGGGTTTGCTCGGTTGCCCTTCTACCGACTTGTAATGTACTCATTTTCGTCTTGCTAATAAAATGCCCTGGTGGCTCCAACAAGCGATTTGGAGCTCGACTTTGTTACTAGACTTCCAAGCGTACTGTGCAAAACACTATTTGTTTTATTAATAAATGCCTCAGTGGCTCCCTTAATAATAATAATAAAATAATAATAATAATAATAATAATAATAACCCTCGGTGGCTTCCCAATTATAAACCATGATATCTATTTGGCCTAAATTCCTTATTGTTGATGACACCCAAGGAAACCTCTTTCCCTAGCTACAATGCCAGCTCTATAGCACATGTTCGCCAAAATATCTTTTACTAAATCATGTCCGAACTTAAGCCCAACCTCGCTAGCAAGGTGGATAGCGTGGTCACCAAAAGATATCCATAAGCTTGCCACAACGGGAACATTTACTATCTTCCGCAAAAGGGGTATAGCCAAACGGTGCTGCAGACGGAGCTAAAGCGCCTAGAGCCAACCGCCCGATCAAGACCGGTATAGGTATCGCCTTAAGGAAATCCATCGCATGTTCGGATCTATTGCATTGCCAAACTGCATGGTCTCACGTGCGGATAAAGAGAAACTAGAGGTTACCTTCTCTCGGATAGCACCAAAATAGATAAGCGCCAAAGACTTCATGTATTGTGCCTGTGCAAAACACTATTTGTTTTTGAATTGCAGCAAAAGCATCCCTTTGCTCGGCCTCCACTTATACCGCGGACGCCGCTTCACGCCCTGTCGGTGGACGCTAAGGATGTTCTCGCAGCTCTTAAGAGCTTTCCTAAGGGGACGTCTTGCGGCAGAGATGGTCTCCGAGCTCAGCACTTACTTGACGCTATGAGTGGTGGCTTTGGAGCAAAGAATCGCGGAAGATCGTTGTTATCGATTACCGGTGTGGTGAATACGTGGCTCGATGGGAAGTGCCCACCATCCTTGGAGAGTTCGTGGCTAGCACACCCCTAACCCCGCTGCTCAAAGGGTGGTGGTTTAAGACCTATCGCGGTAGGCACCATATGGCCAGATTGTGTTCTAAGTTGGCGGCGAAATGTTGTTTGTAAAGAGTTGAACTCCTATCTTGGTAACCACCAATATGGTGTTGGCATTCCTTGCGGTGGGGAGGGGATTCTACATTCCGCAAACAGGTTACTTGAGTTACATGGTTCGGATAACACTAAATCTATGTTGTTAATAGATTTTTCGAACGCATTCAACCTTGTAGACCGCTCTACTATTATTCGCGAGGTACGAACACACTGTCCTAGCATTTCCAAATGGGTTGAATTCTGCTATATGAAACCGGCTAGGTTATATTATCGAGAACATGTTCTCTCCTCGACACAAGGTGTTCGGCAAGGAGACCCCTCGGCCCCTTACTTTTTGCTCTAGCGTTGCACCCGCTTGTCGAGAAGATTGCTGCCAATTGCACTCTAGATTTCCATGCTTGGTACCTAGACGATGGCACAATCGCAGGTGATACTATGGAAGTGTCAAAGGATTTGAAGATTCTTCGGGAAGATGGACCAGCTACGGGTTGCATCCGAATATTTCGAAAGACAAATTATTTTGGCCTTCTTATGACGTGAGGAGAGATGTCGATAATGCCTTTCCGGTGAATATAGGTAAGCCAAAAGATGGTGTTAACCATTTGCTTGGAGGACCGGTCAGCTTAGACGCAAAATTTTGTAATGAGTGGTGATGAGTAGGGTTGATAAAACCATTCAGCTCATGGAAAAAATACAGGTGCTGCATGATCCTCAAAGTGAACTTCTGCTTTTACGCAGTTGCACTGGAGTATCGAGGTTGTATTTTGCCCTACGTACCACTCGTCCTGAGACACTTCAGAATGCTGCCGCGTGTTTTGATGAATATCTTATGCATTATCTTCGTCGCCTCGTAGTCGGAGATGGAGCGGGTTTTGGCTTAGTTCAGCAACGACTAGCCACCCTTCCCATCAGAGACGGAGGTTTGGGTATTCTTACTATGTCCGATACTATGCAATACTGTTACCTTGCTTCCCAGGCGCAGACTCAACACTTGGCAGTAAATCTATTTTTTGGGATTATAGGTATTAGCCGACTTGGGTTTTCACAAAGGTCGATCCACAATTTCACGCAAACTTGTGGGATTCCCCTTCCTGATTTCAACATTAATGATGCTGCCCCCCAATACATGAAGTCTTTGGCAGTTATCTATTTTGGTGCTATCCGGGAGAAGGTAACCTCTAGTTTCTCTTTATCCGCACGTGAGACTGCAGTTTGGCAATGCAATAGATCTGAACATGCGATGGATTTCCTTAAGGCGATACCTATACCTGGTCTTGATCAGGCGGTTGGCTCTAGGCAGTTTAGCTCCGTCCTGCCCGATACCGTTTGGCTATACCCCTTTTTGCGGAAGATAGTAAATATTTCTGTTGTGGCAAGCTTATGGATATCTTTGGTGACCACGCTATCCTTGTGCTAGCGAGGTTGGGCTTAAGTTCAGACATGATTTAGTAAAAGATATTTTGGCAGACATGTGCTATAGAGCTGGCATTGTAGCTAGGAAAGAGGTTTCCTTGGGTGTCATCAACAATAAGGAATTTAGGCCAGCAGATATCATGGTTTATAATTGGGACAATGGTAGAGATGTCTGCCTTGATGTCACAGGGGTCTCTCCTTTCACTACTGCTAAAACTCGTAACCTCATACCAGGTCATGCCATCTCGGGCTTTGCAACCGTTCGAAAGAAAAAAAATACTTGGACGTCTGTACTTCACTCGGATATGGGTTTGGTGTGTTGGTCTTCTCCACTTTTGGTGAACTTGGCTCGGAATTTCTAACTTTTCTGAAGAGATTAAGAAATTGCATGGCAAGGCACGATGCTAATTTTAAGATCGGCAATTCTCTTTTTCATAGGCTAGGGATCGTTATTCAGAAAGGTGTTGGTGCCTGACTTGTTGCTAGGTTACCCACCATCTCTTGTAATATTGATTTTGATTCTCAATAATAATAATAATATTAATATAATAATAATAATAATAATATGTGTTACAGGGCCGGTGTGGTGGCTAGAAAAGAGGTCTCTTTGGGCGTCATCAACGCCAAGGATCTTTGACCTGCGGATATCATGGCTTATAATTGGGAAGATGGTAGAGATGTTTGTCTTGATGTCACATGAGTTTCCCCATTCACTAGTGCTCGAACTTGCAGCTTCATCCCAGGTCATGCCATCTCTGCAGCTGTCACCCGTAAGTACAATAAATACTTGGATGTCTGCACTTCACTCGGTTATGGCTTTGGTTTGCTGGGCCTTTTCCACTTTTGGTGAGCTTGGTACGGATTTTGTAACTTTTTGAAGCGAATAAGGAATTGCATGGCACGACATGATGCCAATTTCAAGATGGGCAATTCTCTTTTTCATAGGTTAGGGATCGTTATTCAAAAAGGTGTCGGCGCCCAACTTGTTGCTAGGTTGCCCACCATCCCTTGTAATGTCGATTTTGATATTGATTAATATATTAATAATAATAACATAATTCATTAAAATAAATAAATAATAATAATTAAAAACAAAATATAATAATAATAATAACAATTTCCCGAAGCGCTTAGCCACTTTGCCCATGAAGGATGGAGGCTTGGGAGTATCCACAATGGATGATACAGGAACCTACTGCTATTTGGCATCTACTGCTCAAACCCAACAATTCCAACACACCATCTTGAAGCTCTCTCCTTCAGCTGATTTAAGTCGCAGCTTTGAACACGCTCTTCAGGTATTTACACAAGTTTGTGGGTTATCTAATTCTGAGCTTAACATCAATGACACCTCCCCCATTTCATGAAGTCTTTGGCGGTAATTTACTTTGGTGTTGTCAAGGAATCCTTACCCTCTAGGTTTACTTTGAGCGAACGTGAATCCCTCATTTGGCTGTGTAACAGAAAAGAGCATGCTATGGACTTTTTGAAAGCTATTCCTATTCATGGTCTGCACCAAGATGTTGGGCCTAGGCAATTCAGGTCTGTTTTGCAGTATAGACTCGCTATGCCATTGTTTGTTGAAGACAGCTTGTGTTTGATATGTCAACGACCTATGGATATTTACGGTGATCACGCCTTACATTGTGCCAAGGAAGTGGGTGTAAAATTTAGGCATGGCATGGTTCGTGATGCTACCGCATACATGTGCTATAAAGCAGGGGTTGTTGCCAGAAAAGAAGTTTCACTAGGCTTCCTTTCGAACGAAAGTAATGACTTGAAACCCGCTGACATTTTAGTGTATAATTGGGATGGATGTAAAGATGTTTGTTTTGATATTACAGGTGTCTCGCCTTTCACGAGTGCTAGAACTCGCACTTTTACTCATGGGCAAGCTATTAATTAAAGTTGCTGTCACGCGCAAGAATAGCAAATATTTGGAAACATGCTCGGCTAATGGACACGGGTTTGGCGACTTGGCATTCACTACTTTAGGAGAGTTGAGTGAGGATTTTATTGTTTTTTGAAGAGGTTAAGCAATTGCATGTATAGTCACAATGCTAACCATAGAATTGGAAGTTCATTATTCCACATGTTAGGCATTATTACTCAAAAGGGTGTTGGCGCCCAGCTTGTAGCTAGGCTGCCCACCATTTCTTGTAACCTTGATCTTTCTTCTCAATAAAGGTTTGAATAATAATAATAAAAAATAAAAAAATAAAAAAAAATAAAAATAAAAATAAAAAAATAAAAAAATAATAATAATAAAGGAAATGATACTTTGGCGCAGTAAAGGAAATGATACCTACCAGGTTTGCTCTAAATGACCGTGAAGCTTTCATCTGGCAATGCAATAGAAGGGAGCATGCAATGGACTTTTTGAAGGCCATTCCTATAAGTGGTTTTAATCAAGCAGTTGGACCACGACAATTTAGCTCCGTTCTCAAATACATGCTAGCCATTCCCTTTTTCGCTGAGGAATGTAAATGTAACATCTGCGACAAGCCAATGGATATATACGCTGATCATGCCCTCCATTGTGCCAGCGAGGTCGGCCAGAAATTTAGACATGACATGGCTCGAGACTTGTTTGCGGATATATGTTACAAAGCCGGTGTAGCGGCACGGAAAGAGGTCTCATTGGGTTTCTTAACATCCAGTGCAAGTGGTAGAAAGCCTGCCGACATTCTAGTCTACAACTGGGAAGCTGGAAGGGACGTTTGTTTTGACGTTACCGGCATCTCACCACTTACAACTGCTAGAACTCGTAGTTCCACTACAGGAAAAGCCATCAGGGCAGCTGTGACACGAAAGCACAACAAATATTCGGAGCTATGCGAGACACATGGTTATGGTTTCAACGTGCTAGCTTTCTCCACCTTGGGTGAGTTGGGAGAAGATACAATTATTTTTCTCGACAGACTACGCAACTGCCTTGCTAGCCAAGACGCCAACTATAACATCGGAAGCTCTCTGTTTCATAGGCTAGGCATTGTCATCCAGAAAGGTGTAGGGGCCCAGCTTGTTGCTCGGTTACCCCCTACCGACGACTCCTCCAGTGATATGTAATGAACCTATTTTATAATAATAATAATAATAATAATAATAATAATCCGGTGAGAGAGTGTCCGGCGATTTTGGGTGACTTTTCCGGCGATTGGAAGCCTGGATTGTTCTCCTTTGATTCCTGGGTTTTCATACTGTTAATCATCTAATCCTCCTCCCCTTGGTGTTATTATTATTATTTTTATGCTTCTGCAGATGCCTTTTTCTTTTAGGGTTTCTCGTTTTCCAAGTTTTTCTTTGCAGAACTTGTTTTTCTGAGAATCAATGCCTAGAACACGCTCTTCAACCTCTTGGATCTCGGGAACACCAGCCTCGAGCCTCTCCATCTTCTAACTCGCCTTCATCCTCCAATGCCTCATCCTTTCGGGCTTCATCCCGTGCTTCATCTTCGCGGTGCGACAAGATGGGACGCCCTTTTAGAAATTATGATGGCTGTAAGGGAGGTGTTGGTGGTAATGGATATGCTAAGAGTGCCATCTATAAGCATTTGAAAGACAAACACTTTCCTACCGAGGTTCGCATGGAGGTCTGCAGAGAAAGGATTAAAACCAATCACGCTTGTTTTGCCACCTGGGAAAGGGTTTTGAATGATTTGCAGGGATGGTTGTGCATTAAATGTCTGTGTATCCATGCATGGAAGAAGGATTGTTCGAAGTCTCACCACACGGAAGTCATTCCAGGTTCATTCAATGGCCTTGGTGTTGATTTTCTCATTCACGGGGTTGAGAAGCCACAGACTGTTGTTCCAGACGTGGTAGTAAATGTTCCAGGTGTTGGTGAGGATGTTGCTGGTATCACAGTGGACTTACTTCATAGTATGCTGCAGAGACAAATCACTACTACTGTTAGTATTCCGCCTCCCAGCAGGTTACACTTCTCTCGCACCTTAAAGTCTGCTCTTGATCTTGTCATTGCAAATCCTAATAACATTGCAGCCTGGATACAATTACTACTACTGCCTACATGCACCCTGAGCTTATATGAACCTAAAAGCTCTATGGAAGAACGTTCAGGCAACCGGAGGAAACTGCAAATGTCTGCAATCAACAAGGCGCTACTGTGTTGGAAAGAACCGTCTGGTTGCTTCAACCTGACCCAACAATTGTTGGCTGTTCCTAAGAAAACTCCCAGGCAGCGCTCGAACAAGAAGAAGATAAATCCAAATTTATTGGCCTGTAAGAGGAAGTTGGAATATGGTCATTATACTGCTGCCATCAGGGTGCTTTCCTCCAGTGGTGTAGCTCCATATACCCCTGATACACTCTTTGAACTTCAACAAAAACATCCTCATGCACGCCTGCCTCACATACCAGCCGAGGGTGTCGCTGCAACTGCACTTTCCGTCAGTGCAAAGGATGTTTTGTTGGCTCTTAAGAGTTTTCCCAAAGGCACTTCATGCGGGAGGGATGGTCTTAGAGCTCAACACCTATTGGATGCTATGAGTGGTGCCGGAGCTGCTGTTGCTGATGAATTACTTCTTTCCATAACGGGTGTTGTCAATCTGTGGCTGGCAGGGAAGTGTCCTCCCATTCTTGGTGATTTTGTGGCCAGTGCACCCTTAACTCCGTTGCTTAAACCGGGTGGTGGGTTAAGACCAATTGCTGTGGGAACTATATGGAGGAGATTATGCTCAAAATTGGCTGCTACGTCGGTGCGCAAGGAAATGACATCATACCTAGGCAAGTACCAGTTTGGCGTCGGCATTCCATGTGGTGGCGAAGGCATCTTGCACTCTGCCAATAGATTGCTTGAGTTGAAGGGTAGTGATGCTTCACGGGTTATGCTGCTCATAGACTTCTCGAATGCGTTCAATCTAGTCGACAGGTCCACCATCATAAGGGAGGTAAGAGCTCGTTGTCCGAATATCGCTAATTGGGTTGAGTTTTGTTATGCAAAACCTGCTAGGCTCTATTATCAGGATTCAGTTCTTTCTTCGGCCCAAGGTGTTCAACAGGGTGACCCCCTTGGTCCCCTCCTATTTGCATTAGCTCTCCATCCCCTTGTTGAGAAGATTGCTGCCCAATGCACCTTAGACCTTCATGCTTGGTACCTGGATGATGGCACTATCGCAGGTGATACATTGGAAGTATCTAAGGCTCTTAAAATTATACAAGAGGAAGGTCCTAGCTATGGTTTGCATCTGAACATCTCGAAGACGGAAATTTATTGGCCATCATATGACCCAAGAAGAGATATTGAGTCTGCCTTCCCTCCCAATATTGGTAAGCCTGTGAATGGTGTTAAACTACTTGGTGGTCCGGTCAGTCTAGATTCAGAGTTCTGCAGTAACATGGTGCTAAAAAGGGTGGATACTTCTATTCAGCTTATGAGCAAAATACAGGAACTACAAGACCCTCAATGTGAATTACTACTTTTACGTAATTGCACAGGGGTTTCTTAGTTGTATTTCACCCTCCGCACAACATGCCCCAAATCTATTGACACTCTGACCGTTTTGACAAGCATCTTATGCAATATTTACGTCGATTAATAGTTGGTGATGGTGCGGGCTTTGGCTTGGTTCAGCAAAGACTTGCTACTCTCCCTATTAAAGACGGCGGTCTTGGAGTGCTTACTATAGGCGATACTGAGGTATGTTTTGTTACCTAGCTTCTCATGCTCAAACTCAACATCTATGAGCCAAGATCGAATTTGCCGGATGCTTGGATCCTTGCCCCAGCTATCAGCATGCTTTACAGGTTTTTACTCAAACTTGTGGCCTCTCCTCTAGTTTTAATATCAGTGATACTGCCCCCCATTTCATGAAGTCCTTGGCAGTCATTCATTTTGGTGTTATCAAGGAGAAGATACCCACTAGTTACTCTCTTTCTTCGCGTGAAGCAACCTGTGGTGAGTGTAATAGAGTGAACACGCTATGGATTTTCTTAAGGCTATTCCCATACCCGGGCTTAATCAGGCTGTTGGACCTAGACAGTTAACGGGTCTTACAATATCGGTTTGGTATACCTTTCTTTGTGGAAGACAGTTTGTGTTCTTGTTGCAACAGGCCTATGGACATTTATGGTGACCATGCTATTCATTGTGCCAGTGAGGTTGGGCTCAAATTTAGACATGATTTGGTCAAAGATGTCTTGGCAGATATATGCTACAAAGCTGGAGTGGCTGCTGGGAAAGAAGTCTCTTTGGGTTTCCTTTCCAATACGGAGAATGAACTCAGACCCGCAGAAACATCATGGTTTATAATTGGGAAGATGGTAGAGATGTTTGTATGGATGTGACGGGGTTTCACCTTTCACAAGTGCTAGGAAACGCAACATTGCTCAGGGCATGCCATCGTGGCGGTATCACGCGCAAGAATAAAAATATTTGGACAAATGCACTTTGCATGGTTATGGGTTCGGTGTTACGGCCTTTTCACTTTGGGTGAGCTCGGAGTAGATACTATATCTTTTACGAAAAGATTGAGGAATTGTATGGCTAGGCATGATGCCAACTTCAAGTTAGGCAACTCTCTTTTTTATAGATTAGGCATTGTTATTCAAAAAGGTGTTGGCGCTTGACTTGTTGCTAGGTTGCCCACTATTCCCTGTAATCCTTGTAATCTCGACATTGTTCTATAATAATAATAATAATAATAATAATAATAATAATAATAATAATAATAATAATAAAATACTAATTATGATAATAATTATTATTTTTCATGTAATAATAATTATGATAAAATAAAATACTAAAAATAATAATAATAATAATAATAATAATAATAATATAGATGTGTGGGTGCCCAGTTATCGCTCGGCTTCCCTCTACCGATGTGTAATGAACTTACTTTCATAATAATATGAAGTCTATAATAATAATAAAAAATAATAAAAAATAATAAAGATGGAGGTGTCTCCGTGAGTGAGCTTCTTCTATTACGTAATTGCAGTGGTGTCTCCAGACTTTACTTTGCACTCCGTACCACTAGTCCTTTGGCTTTGCAAGCAGCTACCTCAGTTTTTGATACCAATCTTATGCAGTACTTGCGGAAGTTAATTGTGGGTGATGGTGCGGGCTTTGGTTTGGTTCAACAACGTATTGCCACTTTTCCAATTAAAGATGGAGGTTTAGGTGTTCATACCATGGCGAAGCGGTAAGTATTGCTACTTAGCCTCTCAAGCACAAACTCATTATTTGCAAAATAATATCTTGTGGTTACCAGCAGATACAGAACATGGCCATATGTTTCAGCATGCTTTGCAGTCGTTCACTCAAGCTTGTGGATTACCCAACTTCAACATCAATGATGCTTCCCCCAAGTACATGCAGTCCCTGGAAGTTGTTTACTTTGTTGTTGTCAAAGGCAATTCCTACCGGCTACAACTTAAGCGAGCGAGATGCCATTCGTAGTCTGATGCAATAGAGTTGAACATGCGATGGACTTTCTAAAGGCCATCCCAATTAGTGGGCTTAATCGGGCGGTTGCACCACGATGATTGATTCTGTGCTCATGTATCGTTTGGGTATCCCATTCTTTGCCAAAGAAAGTTTGTGTCCCGAGTTGTAATCATGCCATGTATATCTTTGGAGATCATGCGGTACCTTTGCGCTAAGGATTTGGGTCCCAAATTTAGGCACGATGTGTTTAGAGATGTTCTTGCGGATATGCTTTATAAAGTGGTGTAGCAGACAAGGAAGGAAGTATCTTTGGGTTTTTGTCGGATCTTGAAAATGGTTTGAAACCCGCTGATATTCTTGTGTATAATTGGGAAGATGGGAAGGATGTTTGCTTCGATGTCACGGGTGCGTCTCCCTTCACAATTGCTAGGAATCGCAATTTTATACCAGGGCATGCTATTTCTGCGGCGGTCACTCGTAAGTGCATTAAATATCTCGACAAATGTGTGACTCATGGGTATGGTTTCGGTGTTTCGGCTTTTACTACTTTAGGTGAACTCAAAGTCGACACTATTTCTTTACTGAAACGATTAAGGAATTGTTTAGTTAGTTATGATGCCAACCATAAGATTGGTGATTCTCTCCTTTATAGGCTAGGTATTGTTATTCAAAAAGGAGTGGGAGCGCAGATTGTTGCTAGACTACCGACCAACATTTGTGTAAATACTTTTATTCTTTATTTTTATAATAATAATAATAATAATAATGCCAATGCCAACTGCGAGACTGGAAACTTTTTATTTCATATAGTAGGCATTGCAATTCAAAAAGGTGTTGGCGCCCAGTTGGTGGCTCGTCTACCAACAAACTCTGTATGAATGATTTCCTGTTTTCTCTTCAATAAAGGCCCTCAGAGGTGACTTTTCATAATAATAATAATAATGTTTGTTTTGATGTTAAAAAAAAGAAATAATAATAATAATAATAATATTGCGGCCAGCAATTGTGTTGGAAAGAACCGTTTGTTTGTTTCAACTTTGACCCAACAATTGTTGGTTGTTCCTAAGAAAACTCCGAGCGGCGCTCGAACAAGAAGAAGATAAATCCTAATTTATTGGCCCGTAAGAGGAAGTTGGAATATGGACATTATACTGCGGCCATCAGGGTACTTTCCTCCAATGGTGTAGCTCCTTCTACCCCTGATACACTCTTCGAACTTCAACAAAAACATCCCCCTGCACGCCTGCCTCACATACCAGTCGAGGGTGTTGCTTGCAACCGCACTTTTCCGTCGGTACAAATGATGTTTTGTTGGATCTTAAGAGTTTTCCCAAAGGCACTTCATGCGGGAGGGACGATCTTAGATCTCAACACTTATTGGATGCTATGAGTGGGGCTGGAGCTGATGTTGTTGATGAATTAGTTCTTTCCATAACGGGTGTTGTCAATCGTGGTGGGGGAAGTGCCCTCCCATTCTTGGTGATTTTGTGCCCAGTGCCCCCTTAACTCTGCTTAAACCGGGTGGTGGGTTAAGACCAATCGCTGTGGGGAACTATATGGAGAGACTATGCTCAAAATTGGCTGCTACGTCGGTGCGCAAGGAAATGACATCATATCTAGGCAAGTACCAATTTGGCGTCGGCATCCCATGTGGTGGCGAAGGCATCTTGCCTTCGCCAATAAGCTGCTTGAGTTGAAGGGTAGTGACCTTCACGGTTATGTTGCTCATAGACTTCTCGAACGCGCGTTCAATCTAGTTGTGGTCCACCATCATAAGGGAGGTAAGAGCTCGTTGTCCGAATATCGCTAATTGGGTTGAGTTTTGTTATGCAAAACCAGCTAGGCTCTATTATCGATTTGATTCTTTCTTCGGCCCAAGGTGTTCAATAGGGTGACCCCCTTGGTCCCCTCCTATTTGCACTAGCTCTCCATCCACTTGTTGAGAAGATTGCTGCCCAATGCACCTTAAACCTTCATTCTTGGTACCTAGATGATGGCACTATCGAGTGATACAATGGAAGTATCTAAGGATCGAAAATTATACAAGAGGAAGGTCCTAGTTATGGTTTGCATATGAACATCTCGAAGACGGAATTTTTTGGCCATCATATGATCCAAGAAGAGATATTGAGTCCAGCTTTCCCTCCCAATATTGGTAAGCTTTGTGAATGGTGTTAAACTACTTGGTGGTCCGGTCAGTCTAGATTCGAGTTCTGCAAAGTAACATGGTGCTAAAAAGGTTGGATACTTCTATTCGACTTATGATAAAAATACGGGAACTACAAGACCCTCAATGTGAATTCTTTGCTTTACGTAATTTCACATGGGTTTCTAAGTTGTATTTCACCCTCGCACAACATGCCCCAAATCTAGACTTGCTGCGATCGTTTTGACAAGCATCTTACACTTAATATTTACGTCGTCTAATAGTTGGTGATGGTGCGGGTTTTGGCTTGGTTCATCAAAGACTTGCTACTCTCCTATTAAAGACGGTGGTCTTGGAGTGCTTACAATGGGCGATACGGGTATGTTTTGTTACCTAGCATCTCATGCTCAAACTCAACATCTACGAGAAAAAGATCCTGAATTTGCCTGGATGCTTCCGGATCCTTGCCTCACTATCGGCAATATTTGAGTTTTTACTCAAACTTGTGGTCTCTCCTCTAGTTTCAATATCAGTGATACTTCCCCCCATTTGAAAGTCTTTGGCAGTCATTCATTTTTGTTTTGTCAAGGAGAAGATACCCACTAGTTACTCTCTTTCTTCGCGTGAAGCAACCCTGTGGCAATGTAATAGAATTTGAACATGCTATGGATTTTATTAAGTCTATTCCCATCCTCGGACTTAATCAGGTTATTGGACCTAGATAGTTCAGCGCCGTTTTACAATATCGATTTAACATACCTTTCTTTTAGGAAGACAGTTTGTGTTCTTGTTGCAATAGGCCTATGGACATTTATGGTGACCATGTTATTCACTGTGCCAGTGAGTTTGGGCTCCAATTTTGACATGATTTGGTCAAAGATGTCTTGGCAGATATGTGCTACAAAGCTGGGGTTGCTGCTGGGAAAGAAGTTTCTTTGGGTTTCCTTTGTCTGGAGAATGATCTCAGGACCCGCCGACATCATGGTTTATAATTGGGAAGATGGTAGGGATGTTTGTATGGATGTGACGGGTGTTTCACCTTTCACAAGTGCTAGAAACACAACATTGCTCCAGGGGCATGCCATTCTTCTGCGGGTATCACACGCAAGAATAAAAATATTTGGATAAGTGCACTTTGCATGGTTATGAGTTCGGTGTTTTGGCCTTTTCTACTTTGGGTGAGCTCGGAGTAGATACTATATCTTTTATGAAAAGATTGAGGAATTGTATGGATAGGCATGATGCCAACTTCAAGTTAGGCAACTCTCTTTTTTATAGACTAGGCATTGTTATTCAAAAAGGTGTTGGCGCTCAGCTTGTTGCTCGGTTGCCTACCACCGATGTTGTCATGGACACAGACGTGTAATCTTTTTGTTTTATATAATAATAGCCTCAGTGGCATCCTTAATTATAATAATAAAAAATAAATAAAAAAATAATAATAATACCCCTGGATTATTATCTCTATAATAATAATAATAATAACTTGTTGCTCGACTTCCAACCCCTCAATCTGATTCTATGTAATACCGCTTTTGCTTGTTTAATAAAAGCCCCTGTGGCTCTCTTATAATAATAATAATAATAAAAGACTCCATATTGTCGCTAGGCTGCCAACTAACCACTTGTAAAAGACTATGTTTTTCAATAAAAGGCCCCTTGGTGGCACTATTCAAATAATATTAATAATAATAATAATCGTTAGGCTTTGATTCTTTTGTTAATAAAAGCCTTCGCGGCGTCTTTTAAAATAAATAAAAATAAATAAATAAATAAAGCATCCTTAGATAAAGTTTAAAACAACCATAGTGACCTATCCTCTTGGCTGCAATTAATACTTTTGCCTATCTGCACTCTCAGTCTATATGTGCCCAAAAGCCCAAGTGAAGAGAGATCTGGCAACAGGAAAAGGCTTCAGAGATCTGCAATTGATAGTTCGTTGGTCGTATGGAAGGAAGAAAATGGTTCTATCACTTTGATCCATCAATTGCTGGAGGCATACAAAGAAAACCAGCGAAGAAGAAAGCAAGCCAAAAATAAAACCAAGTCCAACGTTCGGGCTTGCAAGAAGAAACTCAGCTATGGGAATTCACGCCGCTATAAGGATTCTCTCGTCCAATGGAGTTGCCCCCATAAACGCAGACACACTACATGAATCGAAGATGAAACACCCTCATGCACCCCACCCACTATCCCGTTAGAGCCTATTGATGTCTTTGTTTCGAGTTGATACTCAAGTTTGTATTGGTTGCTATTAGAAGCTTCCCTAAGGGTACTTCTTGTGGAAGATATGGGCTTAGAGAACAACATTTACTAGACGCTCTAGCAGACTGGCTTTGTTTTCCAAGAGCTTTTGCTTTCCATAACTGGTGTGGTTAACCTATGGTTGGGTCGGCGGATGCCCTAAATTTCTAGGTGAATACATCGCCCGATGCACTTTTGACTCCACTACTTAAGCCCGATGGTGGTCTTAGACCGATAGCTATCGGCACAATATGGAGAAGGCTATGCTCTAAACCGGCTGTATCATCGAGTTAGGGGAGTGCAATGTCTGCGTACTTGGGTAATTACCAACCCGAGTAGGTGTCCCTTATGGAGGTGAAGGAATAATGCACTCTGCAAACAGGCTCTTGGAGTTACAAGGTACGAAAACTGATCTAACAATGATGCTAATTGACTTTAGAAACACTTTTAATCTAGTGGATCGTACCACCCTTATCCAAGAAGTGAGAACTAGATGTCCAAGCATTTCGCAGTGGGGTCGAATTTTGCTATGATACACCAAAGAAAGTTATACTATAACGAATCCACTCTTTCTTCCTCGCTAAAGGAGTCCAACAGGGAGATCCCCTGGGCCCTCTGCTTTTTTCCTAACATTGCACCCTCTAGTCAGCAAAGTTGGTGCTAGTGCTCTCTACTGATTACATGCCCGGGTACCTGGATGACGGTATCATATTTGGTGACACACTAGAGGTATCTAAAGCTCTTAACATTATCGGGCAAGAGGTCTCGCGAGGCTTGCATCGAACATCGGTAGAAACGAAGTGTTTTGGACACCTACCGATCCGAGGAGTCTTGAGGAAGGTGTGTTTCTTGAATTGGGAGAGTTTGGTAGAGGTGTTAAATTGTTAGGAGGGCCGATAAGTTCGGCGAGAACACCGTAATGAGCTTGTACTTGTTCTGGGTTAACAAACTGTTCACCTTATGGATTGTGTAAAGATGCTAAAAGACCCACAAAGTGAGCTTCTCCTCCTCCGCAACTGTGTTGGGGTTTCTAAGTTGTTCTTTATGCTAAGAACTGCCAGTCCTCATGTCATTAAAGCAGCCAGTTTGCATTTTGATCAGCATTTATTCCACTTCTTACAACATTTGATTACTGGCGACGGTGAAAGATATGGGCCACTACAATATCGACTTGCTACTTTGCCTATTAAAGATGGAGGACTCGGTGTTTATACAATGGCGGGGCGCTTGGTCAGTATTTGTTATATAGCCTCATGCCTTCAAACCGAAACGCTACAAGGTACTATCTCATGTAATACCTTGACACTTCAACACCGAGATTGCATTTTCAAGCGGCGCTCAACTCTTATATACAAACTTGTGGTCTTCCTTCTTCTTTCAACATCAAAGAAACTAACCCACATCCCATGAAAGCTCACGGTAGTTCGGTACTTTGATGTCGTTAAAAGGGAAATACCAACTAAGTTCACTTTGACCGAGAGAGATGTTGTTCTTTGGCAAAGCAACAAGTTAGCTCACGCGATGGACTTTTTGAAAGCCATTCCCATTGAGGGAATGAGTCGGAATATTGGACTTAGGCACTTCGAGTGGTTCTATTACAATATCGCTTAGGAGTGCCTCTTTTCCTTGAAGACAGTTCTTGCTCTTATTGTGGTCGCTCCATGGACGTGTTTGGTGACCACGCCATTCATTGTGCTAATGACGTAGGAGTGAAATTTCGACATAACCTAGTGCGAGACGTGGTTATGGACATTTGTTACAAGTCCGGGAGGGCTGCGAGGAAAGAGGTGGGCCTGAATTTTCTGTCTGATGGCAATGACATTCGGCTGGGTGATGTACTAGTGTATAATTGGGAAAATGGACGCGACACTTGCTTCGATGTTACTGGGATCTCCCCTTTTACAGGTGATGGTCTTCAAAATTTTGTTCCGGGACGTGCTATTGCTGCTGCTACTAGGCGCAAGAATACCAAGTATCTTGATAAATGCTTATCTCATGGGCATAATTTTACAGTTTTAGCCTTCTCGACATTAGGAGAGTTGGGTGACAATTTTATAGTATTGTTAAACAGATTGAGGAACTGCTTGGAAAACTATGATGCTAACTATAAGGTGGGAAGTTCTCTCTTTCATAGGATAGGTTTAGCTATTCAGAAAGGTGTTGGAGTGCAGATTGTTGCTAGGCTCCCAACCCTTTTAAACAACTCTGTGTAATTTCCTTTGTATATCATAAAAAAAAATATATTATTGTATTTTCATAAAAAAAATAAAATAATAATAACAGGTTCGAGTCATAATAATAAATAAATAATAAAAAAACTTTAGTATACAACGGTTTTCTCTAATGACTAATGAGGAGATTTATTAATTTTTAGCCTTTTTGGAGTATTTTTGTTTCGTTTTGTCAAGTAGTTGTAGTTTCTTGTGTTCTAGTCTCGTTTAAAAAAAAAAAACTCGAGCAGTCTCTTCTTTTTGATTTAATTCATCAATTTGCAAGTTTTATATATACCCTTATCAACTGCCAATTGTCCACGGTATCCCTTTTGGCTCAGGTACGACACTCCAACGTTCCTAATTTCCTTTATCGTTAGTTTCTATTTACTTTTCTTCACGCCTTTTGCACCAACATTTAATATTTAGCACGTTTAATTTCTTAATCTTCTTGCTTGTGAACTGGCCATCCGTAATTACAATAGTAGGCAAACTTTTACCAGCTCTATAAGTCTACCACCTTAGACCTCACTACCCGCCACATTTACCATTCAAGCACAATAGATATCACCCTATACAACCTCCCAATTGTCAACCTTCTCCAACCTAATTCACCTCTCCCCCTAGCATTTCATTTGGTAATAAGACATGTCTATTATCGCATGGGTATCAAGGTTTAAACCATCCACCAACAATTCGGCACCTTAATGGAATTATATCAATGTACAAACCAACCATATTATTTTCTATCAAAAACTTTGGCCAATGACTTTCAAATCTTTGCGCATTGCGCAGGTCTACGCAATTTCCAAATCACTTGCACGTTTCTAAAATTAGCGAGGAAGGGGGCTTATGTCTATTATGGAAAAATGAGGTCAACATCCAAGTCATCCACGAAGTCCCAAAGTTATATTCATGCTCTCGTCCACCTGCTTTGCTCTAGCCCAACCTTGGTTTTGCAGGTATATATGGCCTACCACATCCAGGACCCAAGAAAAAGCCATGGGAAAATTTTCCAACAATTTTTCCTAGCACTTCAACACCTTGGCTGCTCTTGTGGGAGATTTCAACGAAGTTTTGGACCAATCGGAAAAAAAGGAGGGCGGATCAGGTTACGTATGCATAAACGCAACCGTTTATCAATTTAATGGATTAGATGGGCTATATTGATCTACGATTCGGAGGAGACTCGTTCACTGGACAAACAACCAACAAGTGTATGACAACATCCAACAAATACTTGATAGAGCAAAGAACAAATCAAAGATTGGAGAACGACCAACCCCATCTTTGGAATCACACACCTGCCACGAATAGCCTCGGATCATGCTCATATCGCTTCAAATGAAAGCCTTGGTGGGCAAGGGAGTAAAATTATAAATTTGAGCATATATGGCTATCTCATCCTCAACTTCATCAAGTGGTTACCCCTCGGCATGGGATATACTACGGGACTCGAGATCCACCTTTTGAACCTCCGGCTCAAACTCTTTTCAACCAAAGTGAAGCCGTAATGAGAATGGAATAAGATTAACTTTGGCCATCTACCCACTTTACTCAAAAAGTCAACCGCGAAAATTAAAGCTGCCCAATATCAATGTGCTACGCAAACCGGAGCTACACTGGAAAACTGGATTCAACAGGAAAAGCAACTCCGCATTGAACACCTGAATTTATTGGATTGCCACGCAACGTATTGGCAGCAGAGATCTAGAATACAATGGCTTCATTCATGCCGTAACACCACATTCTTCCATACCAAGGACACAATTCATAGAAGCTGCAACAATATAGAACAACTTCAGGATCATCAAAACAATTGGATTAACGACAAACAAAGAAATTATCAGGATCATGCTTGAACACTTCACAGAGGCCAGGTATACGGCTCCAAATACTGATAATTGATGAAAACACATTCGAGGCAATAACACCAAGTTAACCCCCCGGCAAAAAACTAACAACGGAAGTCACCACTAAAGAGATCAAACAGGTGTTTTTTTCATAGGATCGGACCGCGCTCCGGGACCTGGATGGATTCACCAAGTAAGTTTTTTAAAGTTTTTGGGAAATAACCCAACCACAACTTACTGCTATGGTCCTAAGTTTCTTTGAGTCATTCAGCATTCATCCTCTCATGAACCACACTAACATCACTCTAATCCCAAAGATTGAACATCCTTCAAAACCATCTCAGTTTAGACCGATAGGGTTATGTAATGTCAGTTACAAAATCATCTCAAAGATCTTGGTCAATCGCATACGACCTCTACTCCCATTTTGATAAGCCCATACCAAAGTGCCTTTGTGCCTCAACGATCCATTCATGATAATATAGCTATCGCAGTTGAACTTTTTCACCACATCAGAACATCATACCATACAAAGGATCCTAAAATAGAACTGAAACTAGACATTGAAAAGGCCTATGACTCCTTGGACTAGAGATTCATCAAATATGATTTCACCAGCTTAGGCTTCCCCTCCAACTTTGTGGATTATATTATGCTATGCATATCTTCAGTAACCTACTCAATCAATATCAATGGCACACCACATAGGATACATCACTCCAACCAGGGGAATACGGCAAAGAGACCCTCTCTCTTCTTATATCTTTATTATTTGCGCGAAAATATTGTCTACCAATTTGGGAATACTTGAAGCACAAAATAAGATGTAGGCTCCGCATTTCTCAAAAAGCTCCACCAATACCGCATCTCATGTACGCGGATGATCTCTCTTGATAACATACAAAGCAACTCCATAAGGCACCAACTACTGCTACAGGCTTACGTCACCTCGGTGGGTTAACACATCAACGACTCTAAATCCACACTAATACATCACCCGAAGCTAGAACAACCCCAGATAGATAAGTTAACCCAAGATTTAGACATGCCAACAACATCGAACCCCCTACCTATTTAGGAGTAAAATTTAAACATGGTAGATCCTCTAGCCACATATTTTCCTCTCTGCTTCAACGGATGGCACGCAAGGCAAAAGGATGGATGACCAAATTCCTCAACCAATAAGGAAAATTCGAACTCATAAAATCATCACTAATCCCTACTGCCAACCAACTCATGCAAACCCAAATCTTTCCTTCTCATATCCACCGAGAAAATGGATCGTATCACGACAAACTTTTTCCTACGGGGTCACGATTCTTCAATCGAGAAAACTCCACCCACCGGGAAAAGACAAGCTCCACAAACCCAAATCACAAGGAGGCTCGATATCCGAAGTAGTAAGGAACACAACAAATCACTACTAATGAAACAGTATGGCACATTCACAAAAAAAACCCTAACTCTATCTTAGGACTAGATAATGCAAAATACCTTGATCGGCCCTATCTTCGAAAGCATCCCACCACTCTCGTCATCCCCTAGCCCTCAGTGGAGGAAAATGGCCTCGCTCATACCATTTTCAAATAACATCTCTTCCACCAAATAGGAGATGGATTACAGACCCCATACAAGCAAATTGGATACCACAATTTGAAAATACCATTAACCCAAACTTCTTGTTATCCAATACAATCGATGAGTCGACATCATCGACCCATCAACCGAGGAATTGGGATCATGCGAAAGATTAAGCCTACTACCCCACCCCATAATTCAACGAATCATTAACATCCACATCCCACAAAGCAATCAACCCGATAGGATCATATGGCATTTTACCAAAAGCGGACAATATACTACGTTTCAGATACAACTTTGCCTCATTAGCTTTCCGCACAAACTCACCAAACCCCTTCCACCATCCAACTTCCTTTGGATACTCCCATGTCCCCCAAAAGTACAACTTTTCTTGTGGAAAGAAATTAATGAGGGTTTACCAACCCTCAACATTCTTCATCGCATCCATCTCACCA